>UELU01138105.1:0-40862 GCA_900490025.1 Megastigmus dorsalis | reverse complement strand
GCGTATGGAATTGTATTAGAGCTTTGATCATGGTACAATCAGTATAAACCTAATACATGCTTTGATCACGCTCATGACCAGGCCCTGACAAGAAAAGCGTGACGAGCATGATAAGGCCATGATCAGGTTCGTGGTCATGGCGTGATCAGTATAATCAGTATACTGATCAGGGCCTGATTTCATACCTACTTCTTTTCTACTCGGGAGCAAACGGACAACGGCAACCCGCCAAAGTTCACTGGAGGCATCTGTTATACAAAGAGTCTCGGCGGGGATGGCGTGCCATCGTTGCATGTGCAGCAACAGCAGCACGAACTAGCGGTGCCCCCTCGGTTCATATATGAGGCGCGTACTTTCGAAAACTAATTTATAACCGCGCGTCGTCGTCGCATTGGAAATCCAGTCTATATGTGTGTGTGTGTGTGGGTGTGTGTGTACTCATACCTAGAGAGAGGAAGAGAGAGAGACTGAAACGTCCACGGAGAGATAGCGGATAAACAGCCGTTAAATCCCCCGCGTGCACTGTTACAAGCTCGGCGCACGCGAGATCTGCCCTTTTGAGCGGACCCACTAGTCTGCGCGGCGCTGTAACGGGACTTTTTTCATCCCGAAATTAGACATGCGCGCTGCGCACTTACCCCCCGTAATAGTTTCTCGTGGGATCCCGAACACCTGTTGATCACGAAATATGGCAGTTTAAAGGTACGATTCTCTCTGTGTGCTACTGCCCCCGAGTACAGCAGCAGCAGCGGCAGCAGCAGACGACGGGACTAATGGCCGTCCGAGCGTTTCGACTCCCTTTCGGCTGCTTAATTTATGGCTGATGCGCAGAGTCCGCAATCTGGCGTAAGTGATCTATACGCATTAATTCCGTATGCTAATACCCGCGGAGAGATTCTTGCCTGCGCTGCACGCTTGTTTCCGTTACCTTTCCGTTGTTGTATAAATCATTTTATCGCTGGCCGCGCGAACCAGTGTAGGTATATAGATACTTATAAAGTGCAACCTCTGCAGAATTAAAAAACCACTAGAAATTTGGTTCCGAATGCGGGAAAGTTCGCAGCCGTGTGTCTCTTTCGAATAGACGCTAGGTCGACGCGTATAATATTTTTCCGTTCTGGTACGAGGCAAAAGATTTTTATCCAGACTTATATTGTCGCGTTAATTTCAAGCGAGATGCGAGAGAGATAAGTGTAAAAAATACGCTTATATACCGACGGTAACCCTCGAAATCCTGAAAACTGTTAAGTTCCAAGTATATATGTTTCTCATACGAAGGTGTAATATATTACATGCCTTACATAAGGATTGTATCATTGGGTGCCCCTCTGCCGATGTTCAACGAGCGTTTTTCACGCACGTGTAAAACAGTTTGACCTTTTCCGTTTGCCTCATTATGCAAACTAATATATTGCGTCTTCCCAATTCATCATTTCCAAATTAAATTTACCTTTCCCATTTGCCATCGAGAGACGACCACTCGCTATTATATACACAGCATTAACTCGCGGAGAGAACTCGACGATAAGATACTACTTCCTTGAATTTCCTGCGTAACTTTCTTTAAAAGACCTCGGCAGCGGGAGCGATTAAAAAACAATCGCTTCTCTCTGCGTCGATTTCGTTTTCACGGCTCTTTAACGGTACAGCAGCTCTTTCCTCTATATATCCCAGTATATCCAACACAATATACAATTAAAGCCTTTTATTCCTCGATTACGTCGAGTCCCCCGATGTCTACACACTTAAGTGACCGATCCATTCCTTTATTTCAGCATTCGCACGTATCCATGAGAGTAATTTACATAATGCGCCAAAAATGATGATCGGCCGTTACGCAATACAGTCGCCAGCGCCCGTTTATAAAGCGACGAATTAAATTCCTCAGCTACACAATGTGTGTCCCGGTTCATAAAGTAAGTACTCGCGTGCCCATTCTGCTTATAAATACTATATATTGTACACGAGTCGAACGAGAAAAGCCGCGAGTGAATTATCGCCCCGATAAACATTTGTCCCGCGGTATTATCAGCGAAAGCGTGCATGCGCTTGCGATAATTGTGCGCTCTCGTAGCTCTATAAGTGCGTTCACGTATGCGTGAGTGTGTGTGTGTGTATAATTGCGGTTGTGTGTAATCGACGATGCAGAGGTAGCCGATATATATGATGGGCAGAGAGAGAGAGAGAGAGAGAGAGAGAGAGCGGGAGAATCCGAAACCCGAGCCGCGGTGAAAGTAAAAAGAGCCAAGAAGTGCAGCTCTCTGGCACGCATCCGAGTATACATGCGGTATATGCGCGCGCGCGCGTGTGTGTGTGTGTGTAATTCATCGCAGGAGAGATGACGACAACGACTTGACGATGCTGAGGGACGATAGGCTGCGTGCACTGTACACGCGCTCTCTTAGTGCACGGCTCTCTTTCCTGCTCTATACGTGTATACACGCGAGTTTTCCAGACAGAGAGAGAGAGAGAGAGAGAGAGAGAGGCAGGGATTTTTTCGCTTTATCTCGCCGAGATTTTTGAGCCGAGCGTCGCCTGGGGAATCGAATAGCTTAGATAACCTTTCGAGACTGCAGCAGCTGCGACACAAGCATGTATGCTGCACTGCACCCGGAAGAGTATATATATATATATAAGTACGCATATGCTGTGTGACGCAGCTCGTGTCCGTTTGCGTACACGCAAGAGTCTTTCCGTCTATGTGTGAGTCTCGGTCTGTGTGTGTGTGTGTGTGTGTGTGAGCAAAGGTGCGCATTTTTGTCGGTCGAGTCAATAAATTCGACGGCCATCTCCCCAGATCTGGAGAACCGTATGAGCGAACGACGCGCGATCTGACGTTGTTTTCTTTTTTTTTATTCCTCGAAGCCTTTTTCGGAACCGTTGCCGCTGCAGCAGCGCTCTTTTTCTTCTCCGCGGCGGCGGCACCACCACACGTGCCAGCTTGGAATGAAGTTTTGCCGTTTTTTTTTCTCCCCATCGCCGCGGTGACGCGTTAAACTCGCTCGACTTTCGTGCCGCAGCATCAGCAGCAGCAGCAGCAGCAGCGTTGCGCTTCGTCTTTGACTCGTTATATTGTCGTTGGATGACGGGTCAATCGATTTATGTAGCGGCTGCTGATTGACAGTCGAAATTTCGTGCTTGTCTTACTCTTGCGGATTAACGAGCTTTTTGCTGCCCCGCGTGTTCAATCAAACGTATTGTTTAACGTTCTGGGATATTGAGCTGTGACAAGAATGGTTGCCGAGGGAAATTATGAGCGTTGATAGGAAGAAAAAATAGTGTTCGGTGAGCACTGCTCGTTGATTTATTTTCTTGTATGGCAAATATTTAATATATTTAATATATATACGCAATGGGCGATATACTCACGTAATTAATCAAATCAAGCGAATAGCGTGCTTTTTGTACAAGTAATTAATGCTACCACGTAGTAGTGTGAATTTTCCAATTTATTTGCCCAAGATTGAAAAGCATTACTTTCACTACGAAGAATTCCTTCGCTGCAGTCCGAACAAAACGCTCAAACCGACATAATTTTAATTTACGATCACAATTAATTTCTCATAATGATATAGCTAACAGAAGTAAGCTTTTTCACTTATCACGTACAAATATCCCAAAGGCTTCCCAATAGCAACGCGCCATCTCGATAATTAATAAGATAAACTCGCGCCCAGAGTGTAACCAAGGCTCATTACCTCGGCACAACTGAAGCGCGCGCGAGTCTTTATCACGAGCAGTGCGCGCACGAGAAAGAGATATATATATGCATACGAAAAAAAGGGAGAAAAGAGCCGAAGAAGCGATTAAGGAGCCGACAATGTTGGCGAACGAGGAAAACAAACAGACGATAAATAAACCTTCCGCGTAAAATAAATAAAGACTCTCACGGGTATATTCCGCGGCGGCCGCGTATTCGCTCGGGGTTCAGATTCCAGAGATATACGCATATATGCGCACACACTCGGTGTTGGCGCAGTGTGTGCAGCTTCGCGAGCGCCTAAAGAGATGCTAAATCAGAAATCCCGGAGCGCTTATATGAGCTGCTGCAGGAGTTTCGCGGCGGACGCGAGCGCCGAGGCACCTATCAGCACGTGCATATGGCGCGTACATATACGCCTTTGTATATACCTATATATGTGTGCAAGTGCACTCACGTGCGCAGCCGAGGAAACAACGAGTGGCAGAAGAAGACACGTTTTGTAAAGGGAGCAAAAAGAGGCCTTAACGATCGCTTGTTGTTGATTGTGTGCGGTTACATCCTGAGCTTTGCTCTCCGAGTATTCATTATTGCGGATAACAGGTTTTAACTCCGCTTGTACTCCTCTCCTTCCGATCTGCTTTTTGCCGATGACTCGTACGCGTGCTGCCGAGAAAACTATATTAATCTAATTTAAACTTATATCGATGTGTGCGCGATTGGATGTAGTAAAGAATTTTGTTCTAATTAGAGTCCGAGCGATGTGTTGAATTAGTTATATAGTCGAGAGACATTTTTCGAGTGTGGTTTTTAGTCGAGAGAAACCTTTTAAATAATTAAGAGTGATAAAACTTTAAGCGTTAATTAATTTTATTTGATACGGGCAGTTTACTTCCCAGGAGCTGCAGCTTTTGATTAATTTCTTACGTAATGATGTGAAATTCGTATACTTTTATATTTCGCTTACCACTTTTAAGTGCAAATAATCGCTTCAATTTTGAAAACATGCCGATCGAACATTTCATTAAAATCCGTTTACATAAAGAAAATTACCCGCGCGCACGAAAAATTGGGTCGAAAGCTACTCCGCCGCGCTGATCTGCAAAAACTCGATCGCCGTAACGGTATTACACGTACCCGTGCTTGTATACACATTCCTTAATTACATTTTGAAAAGTTAAATAAAAGAAAGTCCGTCGTACGAAGTCGGAAATATTGACACGATTATTCTGAGAAGTCAAATAGGAATCTGCGAAAATTAAAGAGAATCCTGTAAGTGACTCTGTATCAATGGTGATGAACTTCAATAGGCATTGCGAAACATAATTTCTTCGAAGAGCTTAAAATCAATTCTGCCGGCGAGCGAAGTAGCATTGCAAAACATTTCAAGTCCATCACCTATATACCATCTTATCGCTTTACGACTTTTCAAGAAGAAAAAAAAGTAATTAAATTATAATTTATGTGCTATTAGCCAAATATTGCCCATATTAACTAGAGCTTCGTGTGTATCCCTGATAAACTTTATTACTATCTTATAATTGCAATAAAACGCGCGTGTGTTACACATGCATTAAAGTGTTTATCCAATCAGCGGTAAGGTCCCGAGGCATTATAAAGATACTTTTTATGGACAATCGCTATGCCCCGCAATAGAATAAATAATGTCGTTACCCAATCTCCGCGCGTCGAATCTTTTAATTAATATTAAAACGAAGAGGGGGGAGAAGGGAAGAAAAAAAAACACAATTTCCAAGTTAAAATGAGGAATGCCGTCTAGAATTGATGCAAGATGCGCGATAAAAACCCACGCTCGGTGCAGCTCCCATCGATAATTAAGTTTTTTGCACAAACGTTTGGAGGATCGTTATTTTAATAGAAATTACTTCCCTTCCAGGCCGCGCGCGGCTTCTTGCACAATCCAAGCAAAAGTATATAGAAAATCTCTGGATTTTCGTAACTCCGCGAAATGTGCATCTAATCGAATTTAAACACGCTATATAAGTTTTCCATCATCCACCGGTTACACATATTGCGTGCTAAAAGATAACGCAGCTCTCGACGAATAACTTATTACGCATAATTTGTCAGAAACACGCTGAATATTGAATCGGGAAAAAAATCACACGACAAAACGCTCGCTTATCTCGGGACAACCCCGATATATTCGTGCATAAAATCTTACTGTACTGTACACGAGCCTCTCGTGTATACGCATAAGCAGACTCCACACGCGTTCGCATAAGGAAGAAGCGGAAGATCAGCTCGCGTCAGAACGGATTAATGAGCCCCAGAGCGTCGTGGTACTGCCGCAGCGATTCATTATCACCGCGCGCAACTTTTTTACCGTACGCGCTGCCGCACTCGCGCTGCACGGATGACGAATCGCCGGCGCACTTATCAATCGCGTCTCTCTCTTATTGTCCATCGGGTATATATAAGGTGTAGCAGGTCGTCGTCGTTGCCTCGCAGCTGATTGATACGCGCGTTGTACATTTTACTTACACTGTTTTTTCTTTCTCTTTCGTCCATAGGTACGTATAAGATGCTCGCTTCTTTATTGACTCCTCCCGGGCAATTAGCGGCAGCTACTCTCCTTCTAATTTATTCATTCGAAGAAGCTCGATAAGTATCCGCGCGGCAGTGGGCGGAATGCGTATGTATAAGCGTCGGTACGTATATTGAGATTTTTCAATCATTTCGAGAATCCCGCCGGGAGAAATAATTATAGACTAGTCGGATTTTTCTCCTGATAATGCAGCCTCTCGCTCGCGGGACTAAATATTCATGGCGCGCGATACGATGCGGAATTAATGTTGCGAATCGTTTTCGGGCGAATTCCTACAGCAGCAGCGGCAGCGGCACCGGCAGGTGAGTACGGCGTTGCAAACGAGCTTTATGAATAATCGACCCATAAGAAAGGCTAATACACTTATTGAAGGCCATTTGCAACGGCATAATAGACGCTCGGCGGACGTAACGAGGGTATCAAAAGGCAATTTCTTAAAACGGGGCGCACCTCCACGTTCGCTCACACCTATATATATATATATACGTGTATATACACATATTATAGGCGAGAGCGAAAGAGCGCAATGCGCAGATTCGAATGTGGCACACTGCACAAGCGTCGGAAAATTTACCGTGTTCCATCGTACCTACACGTGTGCGCAGGAGAGAAAAAAATGACGGCAGTTTAACGCCGCGCACACACACACACACGCGCGCGCGCACACTCACCGATACATATATTATATACATGCATGTATTAAAAGGGCGACGTGGTTAAAGGCGCCGCGCGGCGGTGTATGTAACGATGAAGCCGTTCGTTACACTTTCTCAATGTCTCGGCGAATAGCGCACTTCCGGGCTCGACGGGCACGCTCTTTTTTTCTCCTCCGTCAGTTCTCAACTATACATACCCGGAGCGGCGTCCACTCGCTTCTTGGGTGTACGTATAGCTCTACGTACAGCCAAGCAGCTAAGAGAGAGAGCGAGAGAAGAAGAATCGCACCTTCCCGCTTTATTATGGCTTAACAAGCGGCCCGGCATATATACACGATGCATGGGATCCGATAATAAACGTCAAGCCATTAGGCACGCGCCTTCGCGCGCAGCGCTCGCGAACCTTCCCCGATCGTTGCTCTGCTCCGCGCCGCAGTGCGGACACGCGATATACAATGCGCCGCTCTGTGTACGACGTGCTTACGTGCTGTGCCGCGGAGGCTGTGTTTTACTCTCGGCTGCGCCGGTGCACCGCATGCGGGCCTCGCCTCTATCCCGACTCTTTAACTCTTCCGCGGCGCGCCGACTTTTTACGAGGCGCCGGCATTATAATGCCGATGCCTAATTTACCGAGCTTCGGGCCGGGGGAGCCCCTTTTTACTCCTTTTCCATGCGGTTCCTCGGCTGCGGACTCTTATTTACGCGTACCTGGAAAATACGCCGAGATTTCTAATGACCCCGAGGGGCTGTCGATTTTTCGGGGAATCGCGGGAGCGCGCGAGATCGAAGCGACGAGTTTCTTTGATAAAGCGCGCGCGCGCCTACCTTGTACATCACGAATTACGTGTGTTCCGCTGGTGTTTGCGCGAGTGCGGGAATTTGATACTGTAGCTGCGGCCGGATCGTGTTTCAATTGTGGGAAATTAATTAGTGCCTTATCCGAGATCGCTATACATATACTAAGTTCAGTCCTTTGGCGGGATTCTTGTTTTTTCGATGGTCGGGTGATGGCGAACGATTAGGACGGATGGATGAATACATTTGGTGTAAATTATCTTGACAAATGTATTGTGATTTTCTTTTAGATGAGATGTGATTTTTAGGTGTAACGGAAGATTCTGGCAACTGTCCTTTACTTTGCTTAGAGCGCTAAAATTCTTTTAATGGAAGTTAAAAACGGCCTGTATATATATACAAACACACATAAGTGGCTGTTCGAAGTTATCGCAGTACTAAATGCGTGCTCTTAAGTTGATAATGAAATTTTTTATTCAAACTTAAAAATTTTGTAAGAATATTTTTGTATTATTCGATTAAAGATTGCACCAACGACTTATACCGTTTTTGTTATTTTTTCGTAGAAGCATTTATTTCTGTAATTTAGATCAATTGCCACGATTTGACAAAATGCATATATTTTGCATGGAAATTTTTCAAATTCGACCATCAGCTTTTCCCTCGAATTTTCCGTCGAGCCAATCACGCCCCTCCGGTAAATTACTCGTTATTGGTCGGCGCATATACACGTGTGTGCGTCCGTCCGAGACGGACGGCGCTGCAATTTGCATCCGGGCGATCCGGATTTTTTTTTCATTCGTATATCGCGTTTACGCGGATCACTACCGAGCGGGCCGCTCCAATTACAACTGCAGCCGCGGGACATTCGGCGGGAAAACTTAAACACAGATCGCCGCGAAAGTATTCGCATATTGCAGCACGTGATACGGGATTACGAATTTTCAGAAAAACCTACGTCTCGCGTTATATAGGATAAACTAATTACGAATTACATAATTCGACGCGGACGCTTGATTTATGGTATCAAACTTTTAAGCATCTCGAATTTGAAGCAATTTTCCAAAGTGTTTTTATCCTACAAAGCGCGGATTATACCCGCACTTGCGATTTTTCCTTTTATTTCGCCGGAACAATTAGCGCTGATTTATAAGCGCCGCTTGTCTAAGTGTCGTATTTTAAAACGCAGGCATTTCGAAAATCGGTTTGATCGCTTACTCTCGCGGCGACGTACGCGCAATTAAAATGCCCCGTGAATAACAAAAAACCATAATTAATTATTCGGTAATGATGCTGGAAAATTAATATTTATATACGCTGGACTTTTTGGAATACTTGCAGGCGAAATTTGAAAGGGATCTTCGACATGATCCGCGCCGTCGCAGCTGTAAATCATCTTTTTTTTTTGCTTTAAATTTAAAATTGTGAAACCGCGAGAGTTTTTTGTTACAATATTCCACTCGCGGTGAGATTTCATAAGTCATGCACGCGTATGTTTGGACCAGTTTTTAAAAATACAAGCAAATACATATAAGATTTAAGGTTCCTTTTCTTCTGCTGCGTAATTTATGTACAACACTTCGCTTATTACTTGCGTTTATCTTCCCTCTTTTTTTCAAAAAGTAAAAAGATACGAAATAAAAGTGAAATCAAAAGGAATATTTCGACAGCATCACTTTGCGTAATGTAGGTGCATCGTCGCACCGAAAAGTTACGCCGGAAAAATCGTCCCAGTGTAAATCTTGCAATATACTTACATCGGAGAAAAAGAGTTTTAATTAACTTGTTCAACGAGGCGTTAGAGCTCATTTCTAGCAAACACTACGCAAGATTGTATTAAAATAGTAATTTTAAAGGTTGATAATAAATTACCCGTAGCAAATTGGGGCTTGAGTACATTATAAATGTACCATATTTATGGGTGTAAACTTAAAAGGTATTTTTGTTTCGATTAAAATGTTTGAGTGAAAAAAAAGGACTTCCAATCCGAGTTAATTAAAGCGAAAAACATAGTTTAATACGATATTTAACGCGACGATGTAACAGCACTTATGTACTCTAGTTAATAATACTTAAAATAACTTTGCAGTAATGATTGTACAAGAAAAAAAGACCACTTCGGTTTTGCATCCTCCTAGAAACTGAAACATTTCAAATGGCCTGCACAATTAATGTCCGAGAAAAATGATTATTTATTTACTTGCCATGAAACGAAGGGGCTTTTATTTACATAATTAATGTTCTCATTTTAATGTAATGTCAATTTTACTGGCAAATATTAAAAGTGGTTTCCAAATAGCTGGAGTATTTATTTGTTATTCCGTTTCGCCACTGCGCATATTATTATTAAACAGTTATATAATTGTTACAACTGCGGACTATCTAATTTCGTTCCCCTTCATTATTTCCACTATAGCTGAAAAATAGATTGAGCTTTTACACCAGTGATTATTTTTACGAGTTGCACTGTTTAATTAATAGGAAAAAAAAACATTTCCCTACTCTGAACTGAAAGTGACTTGAATTTCCCCCGGGTAATCATTAAAGGCCGTTAAAACTTCGATCGTCATTGAAAACCACTGAAAACTTCACATACCCAGCAGTCCCCAACAAAAGATTTTCCAAAAAACGTAAGCTACAACAGTTCTGCACGGACGCGCGCTTTCGCATAAAGAAAAAGGTAAAAAGCCGGTGTGGGAACATCGTGGCACTGCACCGACAGCAGTGCGTGTATCACGTGCGCGCCGCTGCCGCTATAGCCGCTGTATACAGCTGAGCAGGCAACACATACGCGCGCGCGCACCTAACGAACTCGCACGAACGCTCGAAAGAGGGAAGGGAAGAGCTTAGCCAGGAGGCACAAGTTCGGTATATATGGAAATAGCTGCTGCCGTTGCTGCCCCGAGGCAAGTCGATCGGTGCGAGAGAGCTGCGAGCTGCTGCCGCTGATGCTTCGCGTGCACTTGCACCGCACCGAGCGACGCCGATGATTTTAACGCGGTATCCGCGGCGCTGTTGCGCGCAGAGGTTCGACGGCTCGTTCGACGCCGAGAGAGACGAGGGATCACCTTAATAAGCTCGATCGGCTTTCGCGCGCGCGCGGCTGCGATGTGTGCAAAGGGGATAAAGGCGAGAGTCGTATAGTCGCTGATCACGGGGATCGGAGCCAGGGAGAAAAGGGCCGCGCGAGATGTGCCAGACCGGTGATTAAGTCCTTTGCGCGGACACGCGCGGCTCGCGCTTCTTTTTCTTTTCTCTCTTTTTATTTTCATCAGCTCTCGTTTTTCTAAGCGACTTCGAGGATCGCGTAATGACTATACAAGGAACGCGATACCGAATCTTTCACTCTCGTTCGAATATTGTGTATTATATGTATATCCTCCGTATTTGATACCCGAATTGATTTATATGCACCAAGGATTCCCTTACGTAACCCCACCTCGTTCAAACACTCATTTATTAGCTATTAGGCATTTTTCCGCTAAATCGATCGCGAACGAAAACATAATTCGTTTGGATTTTTACGTCGACCGCTGCATAGCCGGTGATTTATCGTTATACACAGAGACTTTACCCACGCGATACACATCGTGCATGCGGCCAACGACACGCGAATTATATATCGCTACAATTAAAGCATTTGTCCTTTGTGTTGGTACACGTACATACATAATAGTCCATTAATAAATAAATTTAATATATAAATGACTGCGGTGTAATCTCCGCTCGCGTGCATATATAATACACTGGTATATCGAGAGAGAAATTAAGCAACAACGCATGCATATATATATATATATATATATATATAGAAGCCAGGGCGATAATAAAGCTCGGCGCGCAGACAATGGGGCCGAAGAATTTCATTGTACATTATCAGTTTGAATAAACAAAAGCTATACGGGGCCGTGTCTATATGCACATACGCGGTATATACATGTATAAAAGAAAGAAGGAACGTGGATGTAGAAAAGGCCAGGTGCACCAAGCTCGTAGGCTGGCATATGCAGATATGCGCACTGCACCGCACACTCGGAGCAGAAATTGCGATGCGGCCACGATGCGTTTTATTTATAAGAGAGAGAGAGAGAGAGAGAGAGAAGCGGACCTCGCGCGCGAATGCAAATGTTGCATCGATTCGCGAGATGATACGTTGGGCTGGTAAAGTAAGCGGCGGCAGCGACGACGACCCACACGTTCACACACACACACACACACACACACACACACACACGTGCACCGTAGACACACGTACGCGCGGTAATTCCACGTGTCGTTATTGTAACAAAGCCAGCCATTAACTTACATTTCTCTCTCCCATCCACATTTTATCGTCCGTCTTATATGCACCGCGTATATATATATTCGAGCCTTTTCACCAGATCGATGCGCTGCGGAATCACCTGAAACGCGCGCCCAGGTACACGGACGTTGTGCACACATGTGAGATATGATTTTTGAGTCGCGGTGACGCAACAGCAGCCGTACCGCGCTTTAGATCGATACAAGTATTACATCGACGAACGTTTATCGATAAACGGGCGCGTGCACGCACAGAGGCAAAGGCATAAGCGAGCTAAATTATAAACTATATACTCTCTCGTTTTCGATAGATCTCGTTGGCGCTGCAGCTGCTTCGATTTCTGTGATGCCTGCGCAGGTGCAGCGTTGCGCGCGGTCATAACCCGCGTATACGGAGTTCCACATATGATGCAGCACGCGCATAATGGCAGAAGCCAAGGGAATTAAGTAATTTCGTCTGTGGCTGATTAAGAAACGCGCCGCTCTCCTCGGCGAGCCTCGAAGGAAGAGAACGCGGTCGGAATCGTCGAGCATCTCTCCCAGGTCCACATCTAGTAATAAACATTGTAGCTGCTGCCGCCGTGCTGCCGGCGGCGGCCTCGAAAAATTGGCCGAGCTGCCCGTGCAGCGTCTACACGACCGCTAAGAAAATGACGGCGACCGATGCACCGCGGACTCTCTCTCTCTCTCTCTCTCGACGTATAATATCCACTGCACTCGCAGGCCGGTAGCCGCTCTGGCCGCCGGTGCACGATTTCCCAGCGCCGCGCGTATATGTACATACTTACACTGCATGCACGTATAGACTGTTTGGCTGCGCGCTGCGTTTTGCCCGTTATGCGCGGTAAAGCGGCGCCACATTTTTACGACTGGATTTCACGAAAATATACAAGTTTAAGGTTCGGTCTGGAGTGTGTGCGTGTGAGAGACGGCGCTCGTTAAAAAATCAGCGCGCTCCGACTATTTGAGATATACCGTAATGCGGCCGAGCAGTAGCAGTTCTGTATACCGAGCTCGTGCTTTGTTCGACCGAGCGAGGCCGGTTAATGCGCGGGTGCAGCGCCCATTAGGGCCGGCGCGCGCGGATCCCCCGGCCAATCATTCGCGAATTGCCTTATTTAAATGCCTGGGATTCGCGCCGGCGGAGCTAATCGCTGATGATGCGCCTGGCGCGGTCTCGCACTCCGATCGATCCCATCGTGATACATCCTATAATACGTGCGCTTCTATTACGCTATAGGTAGCGAACGCCGCGCGAGGTCCGATTTGGAGCTTTACTTTGAGTTTAACTCTCTCTCTCTCTCTCTGATCTCTTCGACGGTTCGAGAATTTTGTACACACAGTCAATGCTTTACTGGGATTTTAGTGTGGCGAATGTTTGTTTTATCAAGGTAAACGTATAGTTGGACTTGTGCAATCCGTAAAGTGCACTTGCTCCGCGGACTATAATTATTATCAATTATAATACAGTTTAAAATGCTAATTTCGTCTGTACGCCCTTTAGAGATAATTCTTTCGTTATTTTTAAAAGATATAAAGTTTATGTTTGAGGATATACCTTTTTTTTCGTTTTGTATACGGTGCCCGCGTGTAATTGAAAGGATATTTAATAACATGCCATGTTTTATCTTGCTTATTTTTTAAGGTGTCGTTATTGAAACCTCTCGAAACACTGCATACTGTAATTATATGGAACAGTAAATTTCAGATTTTGCATATATTCAAATTTTATAAACGTTGTTAATCCATATTTTATATTAATAATATTCACTCTCTAAAGGATTTTACTTTCACTTGCAAGATTCTCTCCATAAGTGGGGGATAAGCTTCAAGAGGGGCAAAGTGTCTATTATATATCAGGTTCGAAAAGACTCATAACGCTTCTATCAATTGAAAATATTCATAATACTTGTATATTCTTTATAGTTCATTGTTCTTAACAATGATATATAATAAAATGCCCTCATCGTAAATTTGGCAGTAGTCATATACTCGAACGCGTATTCATAAGAAAGACATCATGTTTGTGCCGTAATAAAGATAAAATTTGTTTCAAGCGTTTATTTCAAAACTATACGAAATTTTCACCACGTTGTTTTTCGTATAAGATAGTTTTCATGAAATTCTTATACGGTACTTTTAATCTATAATTGAAACTGTGCACGAATCGCTTGAATGAATGAAACGAATTAGGTATATAAGAAAATACGCAAAAAGAACATACGATGCACTTACAAGCTGTTTTACATATATTATTAAACAAGCGATAGTAATCGATTAAAGCGACGCCGATTTATGCACAGAGAAAGGGCTCGCAACGCAAAATCTTGGCAAGATAGAGATATGTATATAGACAAGAGCTACTGCTTTTCACACCGTTATACCTTAGTCAGCGCGCGGCACCGCTCAAAGTCTTAATTATCGGCTCTCGTCGCGGCGCGCGGTCGCAGTATATGTATATACAGCAGCCGCGCTCTCATTGATCTTCCGCTACAGAACGTCCTCTTTATCCCGCAATCGCTTTATCCATTGCTCGACCGATGCCAAAAAAGAAAAGCGCTCCTTAACTGTTATGCGATCTCGAATCGTCAAGTTCACGCTCGATAAGCTGCCGAACGGCCAAGCCAATGTACACACAGCCGATCATCGGCGCGGCTTCTGCTGCCGCAGCGAGAACAAAGGCGAGATCGTCGCGCAAAAAGCGCGCGCGATTGACTCGTCAACTTTTTGCCCCGGATGAGCAAACTCCGCAATGTATGTATAAGTGAATATCGGCGACGGGTTCCCATGCGAGCGACGATATGGAATATGTAATCGATCATTGCCGCGCGCACGTGTTACATAATACAAGCTGCTGCAAAAGTTATATCAATCACCCGCGGTTCAGCTGAACATATATATATAAAATACTAATTAAATGCAATTAAGGAGCCGCGAGTGCAATTCTCAACCCTGTCGATATCAATTCTCTTTTGTTTAGAAAAAGAGCTGGCAGGATATACGGTTAGCGGGGGGATTAATGAGAAAATTTCACGGTGCAGTTTTCTTTGAAGTCTCGCGAAGCTGCGAGCGCACCGCGCAGAAGAAAGAGAGACGCGCGGCGGCGGCGGCAGATTGAGCAAGACGAATGGCCGCTCGCCAGAAAGCACGACACCGATGATTGATCTAATAAATGGGTGCACTAATCGAGGGCCGCGAGAGGGTACGAGGATGAAAAAAGAGAGACGCCGTTGCCGCCGACGACGAGCGGCGCAGGAAAAGAAATCCGCGAATGAAAACTGGTGCAATTGAGCCTTGTAAGGCGGCGCACCCGATACGACCAGGGTAAGATATAATACACACGCGGCACACACACACACACACACACACACCCAAGGTCGGACGACGATATTTTTCACGTCTTATAACAACAACACCGCGCGCTATACGACGCTATTATGGGCTGATGGGACTTTCCGCGGCGGCGATACGTACACACGAGCCACCCAGGCAGCTTTTATATCATTACATATAAATCCGAATCAATTACGAACGACCGACGATGGCCAAGCGACAGTCCCGGCTCTTTTTCCCCTAGAAACCGCGGAGAGACTTTTTTTCCTCACCTCGCATTTGTCACGGTACCTATTATACTAGTATGTATAAGAAACAGCTGCACAGTTTTCGCGCTCGACGAAAGCAAAAACCACCGATCGGATTGAGATAGCGCCTGAAAATTCGTGGGTTTTTCGCAACGATTGTACAAAAGCGATCGCGCGCGGCTAATGGAGCCGCGCTTATTTACGCAACCATCATCGATAATCGTGCAGCAGCGCATATACGTACACGTATACTTTTATATTATTATTACCTTATCGCGAGATCGAAAATATATATAGGTATATGCTGAAGGCACATACAGGAGTATAATTTGAGATTGCGCAATGATGTTTACACTTGCGCGTGCGGGGGATTATTGTTATTTGGTTAACCAGCATCCTGCAGTTATACGAGAGGTTCAAGAATATATATACGTGCATTCGTAAATTTCAGTGTAACGTACGATAAGTACGACTGTTTATTGCTCGTAACAAACGAAACCGACTCTCGGCAACGATTTCCTTCTCGACCGCGCATGTAAAAGCCACTTTTCGGCACATATATAACAGTGAATTCACGGTGGAATCAATAAAAACATATATATACCAAGAGTCTCGCGTGTAATAAAAGCAAATGCCGGGTGTAAATTGTTGAGTGTCAACGGGATGCAGCGGCCGATACCGCGCGGTGCATCCGTCGAAACGCCGCACGAGTATCCGCGAGGTTTCGCTACGTTAAAGGATCTTTTTAATGGGGCTTCGGGGAAATGTAAATGTGTATGTAAGTTTGGAGAGACGGCGAAACGAGCAGAAAGGCGAGAAGTTGAATAAGGAAGTGCCAGGGTTAAGGTTCCACGTCGCGCCGTTCTCTGAGCTCAAATGTACATTAAAACATTGATTTCGGAGCATAAAGCTGAGAATTGTCCGATACATACTGAAATGTATACTGGCTTGAGAAAGTCTACAGCTTATAGACATCGTATAGATTTTTTTAATGCGCAACGGCATAAACGTATCATTTCCCAAATTATACATCGGCATATAGCTACACTTTTCCCGCATCTATTCCAGAACAATTCCAGTCAACGGTTCATCGCCACACACATACTTTTCCCTTTTTCTTTTTTGTTACCAGAACTGCTCTACATAAACCTCAACTACACGACTCGACATTCGCGTCACCTTATAATACATATATATATACTCTGAAAAGTCTCGCTAGAGGCGATTTTTCCCGAACATGCAACCGTATACGTATTATATATACATAAAATGGAAAAGGCACACCGGGGGGCAAGTCGAGAGAGCCTCGGGGCGATATATATATATATTTAAAGAGAGCCGAGTCAGTTGGCCGGTACGTCGTCGTCGCCGTCGTCGTCGAGAGGCCCCGATATATATTCCCGCGGGTCGTTAACGTTCGTTAATGCTCGCGCGCGCGCGTCCGGAATTGCCCGGCGCGGCCACGCAATCTCAATAATCGCCCTCTACTCGCACTCATTTACATAAACGCGTACCCGAGCAAATAATAATAAAGGCGAGCGTCGAAGAGAGAATTGGCGATACTCAGGCTTATAATAAAAAGGACGGGGATTGGGAATCGTAAAGCGCTTCGGGGAAGCCGTTTTAGGAGTGCTCCGGTGTAGCTCCGGCGCGAGGCTCTTTTACTTTTGTGCAGCTCGAGCGCCGAGCGATGCGGTGTCTGCGTGAATGGAACGTATATGTAGGTTCTTTTTTTTTTATTTCTCTCTCGCTCGGCCCGAGACTTTGCGCGCGCGCGCGAAAGTGAAACGAGCGAAGGTTGCCGAAGAGACGAGAGAGGAGCTGATCTGACGGTCGGACGATTCGCAGTTGGCTTTTAAAAGTGGATTTAAATTTGTTGCTTTACGATGGTACCTATATATATACTGCACGGATTTTTCTTCGACACTGTTTTCATAATACGTTATAAAAGACTCTTTTTTTTATTTATATGAAAACGGCAATAAATTTGGCGCAAGACACTCGTATATCATGCGCAATATATTTACGCGACGCATACACAATTCTCTCTTATTATTTCGCACGAATTAGCGGGAGCTTGGTGTTACACGTGAAAAAACACAGGCTTCGCGCTGCATCTCACCTCCTGTTTTGCTCGCTTTTTTCCTCGATCGTAAAAGTGAAAAACACTTTTGATAGCCACCGCCGTCGCCGCGAAAGTCTCGACGCTATACACCTGACGTCACATTGTCAGAAGTGTAACAGTACTGACGTCACCGATTGATTTACGCATCGAGCGGCGCTCTACACTTGTTGTTCGTGCACTTTTCCATCTCGTCGTCGAGAAGCAACCGAGGGGAGGTGAAAAAAGCAGAACGAATTAAAAAATTGCCAACTAATTGCCACTCCGCTCGATCCGAATTAAAATAAACTTTCACGATTATAAAACAATTATCGCGATGGCTCCAGTGTACAATAAATAAACATTTCACTGAAGTGCAGTATTCATAAGACACAGTGAATTATCGTAATGGGGCTTAGCGCGAAAGAAGTCGGAAAAAAAGGAAGCGTTTCGCAAGTATCATATGCGTTTAGCCTGTGCTAACATTATTATCTATATACACACCATTCGACGTAAAACGTATATTGCTACTCGCGCATTATATTCGTGGGATGATTTACCGCGCATAGCTAAGTACATTGTAAAAAAAAAACGAAGAACGGCAGCGTCTAAAGAACGAGCGAGTTTGCACTTATAGATATATTCCATTATTCGCGGGCATACAGCGGCAGCAGAAGCAGCTCGTCTGCTCGTAAAACGTTCTGCGGCCGCTCGTGCATATATATATTTCGACCCGCGTGTTTACATAATTACAATAAAGCTCGCCGCTCGCTATATACACGCGCAAAAACGAAAGGGGCGCGCGCAAGAGCCAGAGAAAGAGCGAGAGAAAGAGAGAGAGAGAGAGAGAGAGAGAGAGAGAGAGAGAGAAAAGGAAAGGAAGGGAAAAAGAAGGTCCGAGCCTATATACCCGTTTCGCAAAAGAGCATTATTTATTCGGCGTGTCTGCATATATCGAGAGCGGCGCCTTACATAAATGCGATTCGCAAAATGTAATTAGTTGCAAAACACTCGCGATGTAAAGAAAGAGAGAGAGAGAGAGAGAGAGAGAGAGAGAGAGGCTGCGTGGAGATGATGGGAAAAGTGAAGAGAGGCTGAAACTCCGGTTTAGCACGTAACTCGCGACTCTCCGCTCCTGTAGCATCCTCCATTCACTCGATATCACAGAGCTCAAAGTAGACTCTCCGCATAAGCCAGCGATCGTCCATGCGACTCTCTTTATTACACGTTATATTATACATAGACCAGCGCGGCGATTGCGCAAACTCCCGAGTCGAGCAATAAAACGCGATGTGCACAACTATTATATGTACTATATGCACTCCGATTCCCTCGTGTGCTCGTATATATAATGCGCGATGTCCCTCGTTATACCATGTGAAAAACCATAATTCTCGACGATGTCGTCGCCCGCGCGCGAAACCGCCGCCGCATCTCCTTTAAAACTCTTACTCAGCGCTTTTTATATGTACGTATATCCGTGCAGGAGGCCCGAAAGAAAAATCACAGGCTTGCGCGCGCGCGAATAACTCATCTAGGCGACAAGCGCATGTGCTATACAATACGCGCTGATTTCTTATATACCTATGTACAGTCGACGGAACGATTAAGAAAGCATCGAACGTTATTAAAATTACCGTGAATTTTCTGCTACGGTATACATATACACCATCGAGAGCTAGTAAAATGTGCTCTATGGCTGTAATTACACAGTGCGGCTCGCGATACGTGCAGGGCGACTTTAACGTGTGCAGCGCGTAACGATAGAAGAAAAAAAAAGAAGAAATAGAGCGTTTGGTCGTTGTATACGAGGCCTGGGAGATTAAGAAAGTGTAATTATCCGGAGCGGCTAATATCGACAATGATCGCTTCTGTCTCTCGCGCGAGGCATAAAGGAAATTTATATAAAAGTCGAGACCCCGCGAGATTGGTTATATACCTAATTATTTGTTGGCAAGTGTTAACGATAAATTCGTATTGCGCTTTATGTATGATATACTGCTTCGGCGAGTCGATATACATGTACCGCCTGCAGCCTGTTACGCAATGCGCCCGAGGAAAGCATCGACGATCTGTTATCTGCTTAAATAATTTGAAAACGATAGAAGACAAATTTAAGGGACGTCGATTTCATTAGTTATATATATCATACGAGAATTCAATCCTATATAAAGCGTGGACGTTATCTAGGATGTCGAGCGTCTGACTAAATACTCTACTTTTTCTACCGATACAAGTTCGAAAATTCTGGGATATCTTTCGTCTCGAACTTTTTCAGTTTCTACAAATGAAAGTAAACCTTATTCGAACCGAGGAATGATTTGTAATTCTAAGCACACACGATCGTCTTTCTGCACCTATCCTCTTTACGGGGCAGCACTTTTTTCTATCTCCGCCCAAATCCGCACGCAAATCGAAAAGAAGAAAAAAAAAGATCGGGCGTGCACTTAACACTCGTAGCGTAGTTAAAGAGCTCAGCGTACGTCAGAAACTAGATTTTTGACTAAGCAGCTGAAACGCGCGTCCGCAGCTACTTACTGGTTTATCTACCGCTAATCACCAAAAAAGCTCTCCGATCAAAGCTTGCGCAAACCGGCGAAACCCGATTGCACGAGAGTAAGTGTATCGACACGTTTGGTGCGGCATGTGGGCTGAATATATAATAAAATTAGCCGAATCGATCGATACCTACACTTCGCGCGCGCAACTGCAGCAACAAAAAAAAAACAAACACACACATCACCTGAGCCGCGCCGATGCAAGAGCAATTAAAACCAAAATATCCAAGTTCGAGCATTTACATCGCATGTTAAACTCAGCGGCGGTAGCGGCTTAAGGTCGCAGCCTCATTTTAAGAAAAAAAAAAAAGTCGAACCTCGCGCAGCTCGCGAAATGTGGAAAGCCGCGAGGCGCGCGCTGCGACCAAAATGAGGATTGGGAATGGATCGCGCGCCGCGGCAGCAACAGCAGCTGCAGCAGCCGCGCCGGTTGAGACGACCATCGACAGGTATATAAGATACTAGTCCGTACGGCAAATGTTTGCGAAGCGAAAGGGTTTCGGGCCGAACGTAACCAGTCTTATGTATGCAATCGCCAATTAAAGGTCTTTTGCTCATTTGCCGCGCGCGATCGCTGCGCACCTCTCTGGTTCTGACTCTCGCGGATTCTCGTTTTCCTCTCTCTCTCTCTCTCTCTCTCTCTCTCTCTCTCTCTCTCTCTCTCTCTCGTCAGGATGCCGAATGCTAAGTTGAGTGACATCGTAAAATCTCGAGGTCCGCCGCGCGAGTCCGTTGCCGCTCGTTTCCATCGGCGAGCCGCAAAAAAATGGAACGGTCGATTCCGCCGGATGGTGGAATCCAGGAAAACTGGATGTGTGTGTGTTGCATTAGTGTAACGGGCCATAGTTCGTTGAAATTCTTCTTTTTTTTTCCTCTTTTCATATATTAAATACCCCGGTGAGGATTCGTGTTATAAGAGGAAAAAGGCTTTTAACGTCAATTATAGTGATTATAGGCGGCTCGAACGGCCCAATTAAGTATTTAAATCGGGGATGGCGTTTGGTAATAAAGCAATCTTTACGTCGATATATATGATCGCTTAATAACTTTTAGTCGCAACTTAATTAATGTACCGTAATGCTGCGCTAATCTAATTAATGAAATTTTATAATTATCCGGAGGAGTTTCGCTGCAACATTAGATTACGCGAGATTATCTTGTACTCTCTGTTAGTTGTGATAAATCATTTTTAAAAGTGTATTAAGATCGTGCATAATACATTTTTATCGAGCCTAACGTTGGATAAAATCATTTATAAAATCGCTTTTTAATTACATTATTAGACGCGGCCAATCGTAAATTTATGCTTTTATTGAAATCTTTTTTAATTAACGATCGACCATGGAAAGGTGAAAAAAAACGCTCTAATTCAAACGTTTCTATTATCGATTCAGCTCAATAAAGAATCGCGATGCTTTTACTTTTATACAATATCCGATCTGTAACAAAAAAAAGGAGGTTATTAAAAACCGAGGCGAAATTTTTCGGCGCACTGTCGCTCTTCTAGATTGATTAGCTGAATAGCTAAACACGAGAGATAAAAATCAATCGATCCGCTATGGTACACGAGGAGCGAATAATGCTCCAGTCCAAATTTTTGCATAACTCTTGCCATCCAGAATCACTTTCGCTTTCTTTTTTTTCTTTTTTAATTTAATAACCGCAATGCTTCATTACAGCTCGAGACAACCTATACACGAAAGAGAAAAAAATAAACAATGCCTATATGTATATATAAATTAAATTACGCAATTAATCATCGAGTGCATGTCGAATCCGAGTCACAACAATGACTCGCACACTATCCTATACATACAAACTCCCCAAAAAGATAATAACTGTTAGCCCATTAACATAAACACATCCGAACTTTCTTCACAAACTTACGCAACACCGCGGAGAAAACAACAGGTGGACGATAATAAAGAGACGTGCCTCGCAAGTCGCGCCCGAGGAATCGGGAGCTAAAAGTCGCTCTAACGACCGCCGAGAGCAGCCGTTACGACATTGACAATTTGTCAATCTATTTCTCGATGAATCTCCTCTCTTTCTCTCTCTCTCTCTCTCTCTCTCTCTCTCTTGGCAACCGCGAACGCTCCGCGATGAAAGTGAGGCTGCGTGCGTTAATGCCTCGAACTGGATCATCCGGAATGTCACTTAACCGAGCTGTTTGCTGCTTGCCTGCCTGCTGGCACCGCTTTCCATCTCTCTCTCTCTCTCTCTCTTTCTCTCTTCGCTCGACCGCTTAATGTATTAATTTCTGTTTGGCCGCCGCCACTACTCGACTGTCCTGTCAAGCTGAGACGCTACACCGATGAAATTTTAAACGCGACGCCAAGACCGAAAATACGTTTTTCGTCGGATCGCGCCGCTTAATGAGACACTGGTATTTTTTTTTTCTGCTTTTTTTTCGTGCAAGAACGAGTTTTTTTTCGTAATAATTGGCGCAATATCGAGAGGGAAAGACTGCGGCGGCGATCTGATAGCTTTAAATGGGAAGCGGGTATAGGACAAAGGTACACGTTTTGTATATCTTATTAGACGTGTAGCTGCGCGTGTTTTCACCACCCACGTGCCGCCGAGTTCCACTACTGCCGCGCGTCTGACAATGCAGTTTTGATTAGATGTAAGTTATGACGTTTTCTGGGGCTCTTTTTCGAAGAGATAAGATATTTTTATACATTTTTCTGCGTAAGATTAATTCTTTCATAGGAAGTATTCTACAAGCTTTACTTTTTTCCAGTAAAAAAAGAACATGAATTCATAAAATGTTCATTCGCATACATCGATACACCTAATTATTGTAACGATTTTCTGCATAGTTTGGCACGATCCAACTTTCAATTTTACGATTTGATTACTGACAGCTGTCTGTTTCTCTACCGCGGCTTCGAACTAAATCATTATAATTTTCATCGTGAAATTCTTTAAATTGAAAAACATTACTTAATATGCATCATAATGCGAAAAAAAAGAGACTTTTAATAAGGTGCTGACAGTCAAAGTAAAATTATTCTGAAGAACAAAATATGATTTAAAAAAATGAGGTATAAGTATTTAAATTTTAACAAGAACATTGGATGTACAAATATGCATGAATACGATAAAAATACTTTCAAAAACGTATATTACGAATTTTTGTAAAAAAAAATAACTCCAAACATCAGTCATAAACGATATATCCTTTAATAATTAAAGAACATTATTTAATTTTATTTGATCTTAAAGTCATTTTAAATTCCGCATCAGTACAACAATCCTCTCCGTAAACAAGGAAAGTCTTGCAGTCCCATCCACCTATACATATTCTCTCAATATAATAATACACATATATCGGCAAAAATTAAAAGTCACGTGCTTTGCTCCGTTCGAACGACTTTCTCGTCCTCGCGAGTCCCATACCACCACGTGCTCAACATCACACATCCTCTCTCTCTCTCTCTCTCTCTCTCTCTCTCTCTCTCTCTCTGATCCGCATACATTTTCATCGGTAATCTCTCCCCCGTCCATCACCCATAAGCACTTCTCTCACTATATTCGCGATCTGTTTCTCTTTTCACACTATATAGGCAACTCGGAACGATTGCCACAGCAAAAAGCGACTCGCTACCTATACACACGTCCATTAAAACCGCGCTCGGCCAGAGATTAGGCAACTCGCACCGCCGCGGCGCGCACTAAAGCCACACATGTGTTCGTGTATGTGTGTGTGTGCACCAATGGAGTCCCGTGTGTGCAGCCTGTCAGCGAAAATAGGACGTCGAGAAAGAGAGAAAGATAGAACCGCGCTGCAATGTTAAAATCGCTCCAATTAATTGTACAAGTAGATATCGAGTTGAAAATGACATTTAAAGGTTCTCTAATCGCGCCCCCCTCTTTTCTCTCTCACCGTGTGTACACACAACGTGCAGTAGCAGTTAAATCGGAAAAATCGATTGCAAGTGAGAAAAACGATCGCTTTACAAATGTCAACTAATGCGTAAATTGTCGGAGCAGCGCGGGGATAAAGTGGATTGTGTACGAGTGTACGTATTAAATGCCTTGCAAAATTATTATTTTTCTCACGACTGTCGTCGGCGATCGTGACGTTCGATCGGCTTTCGCGAAATTGAATTTTCAATCCCCGGTATACGCGATACGTATCGGTTTCTATGACTCCGGGTTTTTTTTTTCTTCGTCCACTGCATCAATGGCAGATTAAGTAATGGATTACAATTTAAGAAATAATTGATAAAGGGAGTAAATAAAATCATTACTACGTATATGTACACACCTTTCGTATACCTACTTCTCTTTCAATTAGCTACACTATACGCTGTTCTATATATATCGTGGGGTTTCGAGAGTAGACGTGTCTCAACAGTTCGAGGGATAATCGCTTTCCACTTTGAGCGCGAAGATACACGGGAGATTGTATTTCTCTCCTTTTATTTCTCAGCGTCCCAAAATCACTTTGATTCGGACAAAAAAAACCGGCGCAAACAGAAAAGCAGTTTTGAAAGATTTTTCTGAAAAATACCATTTGATTTCTCGCAGTTTCCAGAATTGTACGCATCATCGGTGACCTCAAAACTATGCGATTCGCCAATCGGTTATGCAAAATAACGGCAAAATCGAAGATCGGGCAAAAACGACGCAATTAGGATTTCGAAAAATCGGGAAATTTTCATCACTCGCAGCACATCAGCACCGATGAAACGCAAGAGGAGGCACATTAGCCGCCGCGGTGCAGCTCTTCCTTTCTGTTGAAATCCATGGGGCATAAACGAACGGGGAAAAAAAAGAAGAAGAAAAAGAGTCCATCATAAGAGAGCAGTAGCAGCAGCTGAGCCGCGCTCTCGACACTCGCGTTCTCGTTATCGATGTCAAGGCAAAAGAATGGATGAAAATGTTAACTGTAACCGTGCGATCTCCATTCTAGATGAGCTGCGCACAGAAGCACACTGCACCGAACGCGGATTCGCCGTTCGATTACAACAGACACCTGCGGAGCTGGAAACCTCTTTCTCTCTCTCGTAAGGTAATCTACATTTTCATAAAAAGCAGCTTGCGTTTCGTCTTTCTCTCGTCTCATCTCCTCTCTCTCTCTCTCTCTCTCTCTCTCTCTCCATCGCGTGCAAACCTGGACTATCGAGTAGTTCCGAGACTCGATTCCGTATAGCTTTTCAACAAAATGTTACTTCGAAAGTTCCTACTGAATATGCTAATGTGCAGTGGCAACGAGATTATATGTTTTTTTTTTCTTCTTTTTTATCAAAGAAAATACACGTAGCGCATAATTATAACGATTAAATTGAAGTCTGCGCGGCGGTGACAAATGGCTTTTTAATCCGCTATACAACCAATTGGCATATTGATAAAACTTGTAATATATATAAGTGTATATCAAAAGCGTTAAACGTTAAAGTCTCTTATACGTCTCCGCAGTCACATAAGGCCCCGAAATGTCCTTCGAAAGCCAATGCGGAACCGATTGTTTAATTGACTTTTTATCGGCTGCCCATCGCGTTGCATAATAACGAAATTCGCCCGCGCGGCCGAGCGGATTTTGGCCACACGGAAAATTAGCATAAGTGACAACGCGGGCATCGTGAGTGGTCGCGTGAATTATAGGTATAGGTAATATATACACACTGCACGACAAAGATCTAGAGCACGCGACTGGCGGAGGACCATGCGACTCTAGTTTCTAAATTCACAATCGCGCATATATATATATGTATGTATCTATTTAATGGGCTTCGATAATCGGTGCGTGCAGCCTCTGAAAAAAAAGTGGCAATTTATACACGCGAATATTATTAATAGCCATTCAGTTCATTCTCTCACATTGCATACATTAAAATTGGATTACAGAACTACTTATAAAAGAGCCACTTACAACAAATCAATATATTGTTTTGCAACTATTACAATTACAATAGAAAATCTCAGTACTCCATCGCGTCTACATGCGCACGAATAAAAGAAGCTGCCGATACATAAGATCGTGCAAATTCCCATTGTCAACATAATATTGCAAAACGTATTTTGATTAACGTATGCACACGCAACATTGCAATCGAAAACGCAGATCGCTCGTACATATATACAACGGAAACGGGCGAGCTTTTTATTTTCGATCGCTGCAGCCCACCTTAATTGAATAATCGAGACGACATATAAAGACTAAGAAAGACCCCCGCTCTCTGCACATATATAACAAATTGTAACTTATCATAGCGAGTCGTGCGGTATAAATCAGGGCGCGACTTCGTGAAAAAATAACAAGATCAATTAAATAATTCCATCGCGATATTGTTTAGTGTATACGTGTACTATAGTGTATATGCACTCGCTGCACGCCGACGCGAGCATATACGCAGAAAAACCGAATAAGCGTGTGTGTGTGTGTGTATGTGTGCAGTCTATCCGAACGCCGCAGATAAGAACAATGTTAATGCTCGGCTTTTCTGCATCAAGTTCAATTATCGGCGTCGTTACGCTTAATATCTCACTCCCAAGCCTCCCACGTCCGTATCGAGCTTATATCGGCCAATTTAATTTACTGCAGATTGCCTACTCTCGTATAAATAGCGCCACGCGCAATATAAGTGTATAATACGACATAATAGCAATGGCGCGCGCGGCTTCGAGAAATTGTCCAGTCATATATATATATATGTTATAATGTATCTATAGGTGTGCGGACAATGTAAATACAGGAACTGTGGTGTTGTGGGATAGAAGATACGAAACGTTCGGGCAGAAGGTCAAGGAACGAAGGAAGAAGGGAAAATATTACGAATAGAATTTGAACGCGAGAAGAAAAAAATTTGATAGCCTCGTTAATATATATATATAATTTTGCGAGAAATTGGCACAGATCATGTTAACCATACAATATACAGCCTCCAAACTTGTGCACCAGAGCCGCGTATATCCATGTACGCTACAACGATACGCAAGTATATGCGCTGCAAGTGCTAATTGCAAGTTGGGCGCGAGAACTGGCGAACACCTCGGCTATATATGTATATATACGCAATTATCGCGATGGCAGCGGTAGCAGCAGCAGCTCGTGTATTTACACACGCGCTTACTTACATGCAGTTGTCACGCTGCTACCCGAAGTCCACCTCTCGCGAATCGCGATCCCAATCGATTTCGTTATAATGTATATATATACGACTTCATTGCGAGTGCGGGAGAGTGAGAGAGAGAGAGACACTCTACCTTTTTCGGACCCCCGCGCGTCTCCTTATCGTCTTCGCCATCTTTCTACCCGCTTTCCGCTCAGTCTCGGTGGTACCTGCATATACACATCTATAGACGTGCACCGCACCGCAGACCTGTGGTGTGCGCATGTATACCTATATATACACGCGTCGGTTGCGCAACGCCGTATAACACACACGTCAGGTTCGCCCTCGTTTTTTTCTCTCTCTCTCTCTCTCTCACTCTACTTTCGCGAGCAGCAGCCAAAACTGAAAGTGACCGCCGTATATACGTATACGCGAGAGAGGACCAACAGAGAGAAACATAGACGCGTTAACTTGTTTATGCAAATTGATTGGTTTTTTTTTGTAAAATACAGATCTATTCGCGCGCTTTGTACGCGTGTAACACGCGTGTTATGTAACGCGTGGGGTGCGCGCGTGTTATATACAGTTTGTGCACCAGCGTTGTCCAAGAGAGAAAGAGAGAGAGAGAGACAATCCGTATAATATTGACATATGGCCGTGGCAGCGACAAAGTGCCGATACACATACTCGATTGCTTGTTTAGCAACAAACTGCCTCCGCAATCTCGATCGGTGCAGCAAAAGCTTGCGAGTTTCCGCGTGGGGGGAAGCTGGAGCTGTTTTGTTGCGGGCCGATTAATTTATACGGAGAAGTGATTTTTTTTCAGTTTGGTAAAAATTCGTAAAACCATAATGTATATAATGATTGGTTTTATGGAAGGGATAAAGATAAACGATGCGAACTTTATATAAATGAAAGTGGTACTTATTTCAGTTAAAGAAATGAACTGATGGCCTCTGAGGGTATAAGCGCTAATAGAAAGATTTATCTATTACATAGGTTTTTAAGCAAGTACTCAACTTTCTTATGTCATTTTTATATAAAAGCATCTTTAATCGATCGTAATAAATGATGATAATTTTTTACGGACAGACATTATACTTTAAATCTTGTAATCTGCCTCGTGGCTATTATTGTAATCGAGTTTCTTTATACAATATTTATATAATTAAAGTAAATATAAATGATTTAATAAAATAAAACTTTATCCAAATCAATTACTTACCCGAGTTTAGTTGCTTCTCAGTGAATAATAAAAGAATTTGCAGTATAGGTAATATATGCAAATATACAATAAGAATTTAGTTTGATGTCCAGTCCTGATCTGAACCCTTTTAAGATTCTCAGCAAAGCGTAAGTTATACCACACGCTTTACGGCAACCTACAGACCTTATTACGAAACTTTGCCATAAAGAATCACGAAACTTTTTTCAGCTAGACCTTTATCGGCCGCTTATCAAGCAGCCGAAGGCTTTTCGAAAGTACTTTAATGCTTCAAGCCGTATATGCCCCGAGTCACTTATAAGGATCCGAATTTGAAGGCGCTCTGCGGTGTCAGGGTTGATAAAAAAAGTAGCGAATCATAAATCAGAAGAGCACCAGCAAATTGACTTATATTAACTACAGCAAATCTATCTTTAGAAACGCGTAGGAGAAAAGCGCTTCGGGTAAGTAAAAAAGTCTCGTAGCTGAACGGCTTTATTCGATATCTTTGGTGTAATGTTACATCGCGAGTTAGTGCAGCTAGGCCATATTCCGTTTCTTCCATTTCATTGCAAAACTGACTCGGTGTTTCGTTACGTTATACTCTGTGCACCTGCCATTGGATAACTCACGCGAGCTTAGGGGGATTTTTTTTCGCTATAAAGAAATAAGCTTTTCAATGCTACTATATTAGTCATTCTCTCGTATTGAGTGACAATTCTAAACGATTATGACGAATTCATCTGAATCTGACTTATTTTGCTTTTCAAGACTCGAAGATTTTGATGAAATAATTTTTATTACTCTTGATGGATTCGTAAACCCTATAAATAGTTTTGAACGGTTAAAGTCTGCAAATTCATTGGTGCAGGGAACTTAAGAAAAAATAAAAATATTTTGGTTTTTATTCTATGATAAACAGGATAAAGAGATCTCGGAATCTTTTTCCTTCCAGAATTACAGTTATTACTAAAAATTTAAAGCGGCTTTGTGATCCTTGATCATTTATCATCATTTATCGATTTCAATTATTATATTTAATGTTAATTTTAGTATTAGGTAATAATAATTTTCAGTATCTTGTATTTTTTCTTTTTTGTATGAAGGTCTTCTACAAATTTAAATATAAATTAAATAAACGTTTAAATAAATAAATAAATAAATAAATTATTTTAAGAATAACGTGTATCAAGTTTCTATGTATTCATATATTAATAGCTTGGAAAATTATTTATATTGTTAAATCGAGATTCAATCTTATTAAGAAAAACATTTTCATCTTGTTTATATTTGGTATGGAAATATAGAAACTATAAATTTTCGATACCTAAGTTCAAGTCGTCTAATTTAAAAAATATAAATTTCAATGTCATTATAAGTGTCGTATAAAAAGGTTATTCGCATAAAATTATTAAAATGGAGATACATAACGACTGCTTGCGGATTACAAATAAAAAATCTATACCAAAAATCAAAACAAGAAATGTAAGAAATTACGATATTAGAATGTTGAAAATTTATTAACCTCAAATTAAAATATATTTATTCACGTTGCATAGATTAAAGAATGTTTACATCCTGAAGGAATGACAAAATTTCAAGCTCTAATGACCGATATCAGAAATATTATGATAATTAAGAGCAAAGTGAATAATGAGATTGGTAAACCGCGGAACCGAGTACCAAACCTACCTGCTGGACTAGATCCTGTATTTACTACTTTTGGAACAGCTCCTAGAGATTGTAATTTATGCTTAATGAAAGAATTGTTTTGTTTGCAACTGTAAGTACTGATAAACTGTTTTATTTTAGCTTGCAGTTTAGCCGATGTTATTCATGGAGAATATATCAATTACATATATCCTGATTTAAAGATAAGCGAGCCCGGAGAAAGAATAAACCGAGGGTATAATGATTTTCAATAACAATTAATAGTAAATAATGCGTTTAACATTGCATAAATTTTTCAAAGATACTCGAAGCCGTTTAATCAGAACGAAATATTTGGAAAATTTTCTAATCTTGATTCACGCGGCGGTAAAGCCAAAAAGCTAATTTATTGGTTCAAGGGATCACAAGATAGATCTGAACATCTTAATAATCAATCGAAGAAATTCAATAGTTATGAAAAATCTGAGGTCGATAAAAAACTAGGTGACAGTTCTACGGGTGTTTATGAAACTTTACGCGAAGTTCCTGTCAATACGAATATAATGCAAATGAGAAAGTGCCTAGGTCATATGAATAGTATTCGGGCACAAATAAAGAAACGAGATTCTGAATTATGCTTTTATACCTTAAAAGACCATTTCGATTGCATTACTAAAGTAAGATGAAAACATCGATGTTTTCTTTTTATCAGATATTTTTATTTAATTATGGTTTATTTATATAGAGTTCAAAAACTGTGAGATTGAATAAATTTTACGAAGTTTTAAAACAAGTAAAAATCCTACCAGACAGACCATTATTTGAATTACTACTAAAAGAGCAAAATTTGATCGCCAACGATTTCGTTCTTTATGAAAAAGCCTTAGATTTATTGAATTGGAGATACGAGTTTCCAGCAATATCAAAAATAAATGGTATTTATTTTTTACTTTACATTTGTATATAAATTTAACAAAATTTTCTATTTATCAGATATACCAAAGGAATTACAGTGTTATTCAACAACATATCAAGATACCATGAAATTGCATAAAAATTAAAACTATAATTAATTTAGAAGCTCAAATGCAAATTTAATTTAATACATAAAAATTTATTGTATAAAATCACTTTAGTGTATTAAAAAGTTAAGAACTTAGAAATCTATGTAAACATTGTTACCTAATTTATTACATTTCAATACCTTCAATGATTAATCCTAATCAGTCATACATAAAAATTAATAAAAGTATAACTACATGCAAAGCCATGGATGATGTTGAACTGATACTTGATTTCTATCTCCGTAATCATATAATATTTCAGTACCAATTGGTATGTCACTTTTAGCAAATAGGGCAAGATGTGGTGTTTTGTTAATTTCAATAATTCGAGACCTTAAATTACCTTTTCTAGAGTGATTAATAAGTCTTCCCAATTTTCCTGATTCTTTAGTAGCATCAATACTTATGGAACATAAATATATGCATAAATTAATTTTAATAATATTACCTAATATAAATTTATTTAATAAATTATATTCATTCTTACCAAAACTGGTTATCCTTATGTCTAAAGTAATACATATAGCACCCTATATTTTTATTTTTAGCATATTTTATTTCCCTTTGTTTCGCTGTTGCACCATCTATAAGTTCACCAATATATTCAATAACAAAGTCATCCTTGTAAAATTCTTTTGTTGTTACAATACCACGTCCTTTGCCTTCAAATTCTTTAATCTTCAACACATTAAATTTGTTAAGTTTTACATTAGTAAATGGTTATATATTTTTAGCTTAAATATATATACTTTATTACCTCCAATCCGTCTTCTATTTGATCAATAATTTTATTTTCTAAATCTCTCTGTGTTGCTTCAATAAGATTTTTAACGTATTTTCTATTACTTCTGCGTACTTGAAAATATTCAGTAACTTTGTGATTTGTCGATTCAATATCAGATTTTTGTCTATATTGTCGCACTTTTCCTCTTGTTATCAAAGGAATCTCTAAGGATTGCTTTGGACTTGCAGCACATTTTCTACTTACTTTAACATTATCTTTAATCTATTACATAATAAAATTCTTTATTTACATATTGAGTTTTAAGAAATAAATAAAAAGACTTCTTTTGTCGACTGAAATATATTATAAACTGATAAATATATTTTTATCGGACTTACAGTCTCTTAATAATAGTGGCAATCAGATTGCCCTTGTTTACATTCACCCCCGAAGAATCTGTAATAAATCTAAATTAATTAAAACATGAAATAAACTTTATTAGTAAAGGGCAATCTGACTGCACCCCCACCACAAATACCAATGTTATTCTAACTTTGCGAGCGCACTCCACCTCCTCTTCAGGGAACCCTGGAGGAGGGAATCTGATTGCCACTATTATTAAGAGGCTGTAAGACCGATAAAAATATATTTATCAGGTTAGAGTATTAAGAAATATTATGAAATATCGAGAAACTTACTTGTTTGGTTTGCAAATTTGATTCCTCACTGTCAACAAGTTTTGTACATTCAACCTTGAGATCTGAGAAATATTCCGTAAGTTTATGATTAGGAGAAATTATTTTTTGTTCCTTAATGTCTTTAATTTGATTTTCCTTATTTTTAAGTATTTTATTGTCAGGTGATAAAATTTGCCAATTTTTGCACTCTTCTAAAGACTTGTTGCCATCTCTACTTGTCTAAAAAGTGAATAAAGAGTTTCAGTGACATATGTAAATACATTTATAAAACAATTTACGTTATGAACTGAACAATTTGAATTAAACTTACTTTGTTTTCATTCTTCTCTACTTCCTCCTTTTTTTTATTCAAATTCACTCTCCTGTTTTTTTTATTAGTTCCAATCTTTGAAGAGCTGTTTTTTAAAACTAATTCATTGTTAACATTTATCTGAGCTTCAGTTTTTTTTCTTCTGGTACTGTAAGTATTTGTCGTATGTTTTGAAGATTGTTTTTTTGAATCGTTAGAGTCTTTTGTAGATGTTTTATTTGTACCATTATCATCACTTAATAATTTATTTTCCACCAATATTTTTAAATTAGTCATTTTATTACTATTATGTCAATTTTCTAGTCTATTAGTCATATATCAAATGAAATTTTGTAGGTTAATTTTCGATTCGAAATGTATAAATGTAAACAAAAATCTGCTCAACGACTATAGGTATAGTAGGTGAAACTTTTTATAAGTAAATGCGTTAGCCGTTGCGTTCATTTTCGTCAAGCGGAATAAGTACCTATACCTAATACTTATTCGTTATCTTTGAATCCCGCCATTTCTAGAAAAATAAAATACGCATGCGCCAAGAAATAATTTTTTAAATCACATTAGTGATTAGAGGTATTTTTTTATTATACCTATAATTTTAAAATGATAATTTTGCTGGCAGCAAGTAAAAATATTACAAAAATTATTTATGCAATTTGTAATATTATTTAACAAGGCTTGTAGAATTTATGTATCCACTTGTTTTTAATATAAATAAATGAATAATTTTTGTGTTCAACTACATAAATAATGTTTTTTTATTTGATTTTTCCTGAAGGCATTCTCAAAATAGAATCAATTAATCAGTTCATGATGACATTTAGCAGTATTTTAATCATACGTTGATTCTCATTATTGTATGTAGGTATATGGATCTAATAGTATGAATGTAAAATGGAACTATAATTATAATTATAATTATAATATATGTATAAATAACTATCCTAGTTTATCGTAAATCTGCCACTATTATTATCAGTTTAGTCTTATCTAGAAAATAGAAAGTATCCTTCATGCATGCAAGCTCTTTTAGTATATAGTATCCGACAAAAAACATTTATGCTATATAATTTTTTAATATCATCTATTGAATTTTTAAAGTGAAAATTGACTAATTGAACCAAAACATATGATCCAGAAATCTGTAATTAAGTACCATACCGTTATACAAATATATGTCAAAAATGTAATGAAGTGTAGTAAATGTCACAGTAAAAATCTTATTTTTTAGACATATCTCATTAAAAAATTTCGAGAAAATTTCAGCAAAATCAATAAAATATTACAATTGCTACAAAATCAAATTCTCAATAATAAAAATATTAATAAATAAAATTAATATAATTAGTGTTTCTTAAGGCATAGCACTGCCCTAAAGTAATATACAATAATCAGTGCACTAATAACATTTATTGTAATATAAAATAAAAACATTTTAGTCATACAAAATCACATGTAACAGAATTTAAATAATTTTTTTTTTTATAATTTTACTTTTTTGCACTTAAAAATACAGAATAGCAGGATTTTTCAATTGAATATTTACTCAAGGCTTAAACATTACAAAATTTTAGTAATTTTATTTAACATTATTTTACTTGACAATATGTATGACATGTATATATATATATATATATTTTTTTTGTAATTAAGACATCAGATCTATTATAAACCATTAACAATAAAGGGAGTATAATAGTTATAAAGTTGAAGAAACATCATTAGAAAGACAATTCTTACAATAAAAAATATGAAGCTAGTTTTTGTACAAGATATCAAGCTGTAATCTTTTATTATCTACTCTCTTTATTAGGTCACTGGTCATATCTCTCGATTTAACATGCAATACAATTTATGCAATATTAGACACAAATTCTAAAAATAATAAGTATAAATTTATTTTGATTTTAAAAATCGCATTGCAACTTGTCTAATTTGGTACAGATAAAAATTGATCGTAGACTTGGTTTTACAATAATTAAAGGCAGTAACAATACGCAGTAGGTAAAAGATATGCTTAAACAATATCTTGATGACAATTATTGAAAATAATTCGAATTTAAAATAACAATCACAATTTTTTCAAAAGTAAAATAACTGTTAATTAAGAACTGTAATAAATATTTGTGTAACTTATAAAATATTTACTTCTACAACTGATACTACAGAATTGAATAAATATTATTCTCTGTATTGGAAGCATTATTATTGATCATTAATTTGATGTAATTTTGTACTTGATTTATTTATAATGAAATTTTTATTAACTCATGATTACTGTAATAAATAAATTTTATATCTCAATTAATTTCTTTTTAAACTTGCACATTTATAATTCATTTATTGATTGTAATTTTAATAACAATGTGCAAGTTTTTCAGTGTATTAATTCAATGAACAGATAGCATTAATAATGTTATTTGTTTAAACATACAAATATTTTTGTATAAGATAGTTATTTGAGTGATAAAATTGACAAAATATAGCGCATAAAATGTTACGCAAAATAGTAGCTAGTAATACCTCTGTATATGTGTGATGCAAGTGCAATAGAAAATAATATTAAATTAATAAAAGCAGCTTCCCTTGTCAACCAAAATTATCAACCAAGCAACTTTCGATAGCATACGATTTCCAGTCACGCTGCATCAACAACGACTCATTTACACTAACTAGTACATAGTTGAAAATCACTATGAATATGTAAAAATACCGTGATTTAGGCAGTCAAGATTTCGATCTTGCATTAGCCGAAAACGCAATAGTATACAGATGCGCTCATTGATGATAAAACAAAATAGAAATCACAAAATATTCAGATTGATGCTATAATACAATTTAAATATCTATCAGTCATAATTTTGAAACTACAACGCCAGCCATGGATGATTGCGAATAGATTCTCGACTTCGATCTCCATAATCATACGAAACCTCTGTGCCCGCCGGTATGTCTTCTTTCGCTATTAGCACAAGATGCGGTACTGACCCCACTTCAACAATTCTCGTAGCTAAATTGCCATTGCGAGAATGATTAACTAACCTTCCAAGCTTATTAGATTCAGCTGTAGCATCAACGCTGTAAATAAATAAAGTTAAATAAAGTAAAGATTCTACAGCACTATTTCCAAATATTATAATTTTCATTGTAACATGTGCTTGATTTATTAAATTATGTAATCAGATATTTTTTAAGAATTTACAAACCAAAATTGTTGATTTCGGTGCTGAAAGTAATACATGTAACAGCCAGCATTCTGATCTTTGGCATACTTTGCTTCTTTCTTTTTAGCTGTGATTTGATCAATTAGCTCTCCAATATACTCTACAACAAATTCTCCTTTAGAAAAATCCCTGGTGGTCACAACTCCTCGACCTTTTCCCAAAAAATGTCTGACCTGAAATGATAACACTTTTAGAACAAGGTTCAAAAACTCATTTGTCTTACATGATTTCTGAATGAAAAGTGATGAGTAAAGGGAAATAATGTTTATAAGTATTACCTGCAATCCGTCCTCGACGCCGCACAAAACTTTGTTTTCCAAGTCTCGCTGCTTCTCCTCGAGCACCGTTTTCTTGCACTTTCTGACACTGCGACGCACTGGAAAGTACTCGGTAAGCTTGTGACTGTCGGTGGTGAGCTTCTGGTGAACTATAGACCTGGGCAAGGGCTTCCTGCCCCTCGTGCCCAAGAGCTTGACGAACTTGTCTGGCTGCTGCACCGCAGTTAGCGCCGCCCCCGCGGCCTTCCTCTTGTCGGGATCAACACTACGCTTACAGCCGATTTGGAGCTCCTCCTCGACGCTTGGCATCTTAATCCGATGCGGCGTCGAGGAACCCCGAATGGCCGCGTCGTCCGAGGCCTCGAGCGGCTCCGGGCAATTTTTCACCAACATGCTCTCTAATCAAGACGGAAAATAGCTAACAAACTTTCTATGCTGCACTGAGCAAACGTAGACGCACACACTCACACGACTTTAAGAATTAAGTCCCGACCCGATACTCTCAACTCAAGGATCATACTCCGGGGCTCGGGGATCGGGGAGAGGCGCGTTTGTTGTGTCAGTGGAGCAAACCTGACGTTTGGAAAAAAAGTTTATCCTCACTACACGAGCGCCCCCACATAATATATATTGTGTCACCCATGATCCATGATGTCAACGTAACAAAAAATCAGCTGCTTTTGCTTTTACTCAGTTGATCCTCATCAGACCGCACACCTCGCTCGCCGCTCGCTCAGTATCTATCATCTCCGATATACTAACAATATATAATAATTAATAAGTAATGTGCATTTTATCTTACTGGTTAAAAATATTGTTCATTTGATTTCTTGTACAAAAATAAAGAATATTATATTACTTATAAGTTATAAGTAGATAGAACTTACCAGAACTAGATTATTTCTATGAGTGGAGAAAAATAGTCAATGATTTAACTTTTTTTATGATAAAAATGTTTATTCGTCTTTATTTTAATTTATATAGCTATACAAATAATACATACTTAAATAAATCTAAAGATCTGAATTAAATAGTTATTAGAATAAATACATACATCAGTTTTAATAATATGTGAGTATGCATTAGCTTTCGTATTTAGCGCCAATATGTATATGTATATGTTAACTGCACCTGCAGTCACAGTCAGTATATATACTCACTTACTCAGCACTGCGTGTCATCACTGTCAACATTAAATATATTAATTATTATAGCAAAATTCAATCCACGCATACACTATCAAGCCATCCGAGCCGCAGGCCGCAGATGTGCGTCTGTACTGATGGAAAATATTTTAGATATTAATTTTATATAAGTATTTTCACCACGATAAGTTTTGTCAAAATGAATATCATTGAAGGGCTTTCTCCAAAGGAAGAAAGTTTACCAGCAATTTTAAATAAATTACAAGAAGATGAAGTATTTATTAAAATAATGTTTCTTTAATACTATTTATTTATGTTTCAACTATTTTTTCATGTGCTACTTTATTTTTTGTAACAGATTATCATTAATAAACAATTGGATCATATCCTTATGCGACATTGTCATGTTGAAGCTAAACTACAGAGTATAAGTAAAGTCTTACCAAATGTTGCTATTGTTCGATCAGAAGGTGAAAAATTTAGAAATATGATAGATCATACGAATAAACTAGCTGAAACAGTAAGTGCCAAGGTTAGACAGTTGGATCTTGCCAGAGTTAGTATTAAGTTTACTTTTCAATATTTATATATCAAAGCATTTAATATGGTAATATAATAATATAGTTCATAATAAATTTAGAGCAGAGTATGCGAATGTCAAAGTCGTGTGAATGACATCCTTGACCTACAATTATGCAGTGAGGGTGTTGCTACTGCATTACGTAATGAAGATTATGAGCAAGGTGCTGCACACGTTCATCGCTTTTTATTAATGGATCAGCAATTGTTGGAAAGAACTGCTGACGATGTTTCTGGAGATCATACAAGTGTCACTAGCTCTTTAGCTACTTTACAACAAGCTGCCAATCAGTTGAGAGCAGTTGTCACTCTCAAATTTGATGAAGCAGTTAAATCTGAAGATCTTGCTTCTGTTGAAAGATTTTTCAAAATTTTTCCCTTGTTGGGAATGCACAATGAAGGTCTTATAAAATTCTGTGAATATTTATCTACTAAGGTAAACTTACATGTATAAAAATTTGATTTAATTATTTTTAGAAAATTAAATAATATAGATTAATTTATTTGAAAAATTTAATTTAATTTTCATTGATGAAAAGCTTCAAGAGGCAGCGCAAAAGAATCTTAAAGCAGCATTGGATGTTAGAAGTACTGATAAAAGAGCAGCTGTAATTTTTGCAGATACTATAACATTACTCTTTGAAGGAATTGCAAGAATTGTTGAAGTTCATCAACCAATTATAGAGACCTATTATGGACCTGGAAAATTATTAACTTGTGTTGGAATCTTACAAAGAGAATGTGACAAGTATGATTCTAATATTTACATCATTTTCTGTAATCACAATTTCTTTTGCTATAATTTCTTTGATTTTTATTACAGACAAATAAAAAAAATTATATTAGAATTTATGAAACATCGTGCAATATCAAGAAAAGTGCAATTAATTAATGATCACTTAAGAAAACAGGGTACTGAAAAAGTTGATCCAAAAGACTTGGATCTTCTTTTAAGTGAAGTTACTATTATGCATGCAAGAGCTGAATTATACATAAAATTTTTACGAAGAAGAATAATTGTAAGTAATAATTGTAAGTAATAAATAATAGAAAAAAATTGACTAATTTTTCAGTTGCCCATAATTTTTTCAGAATGATTTGGAAATTAGTACAACTGACATTCAGCAAAGAAAAGATTTATTGAATGATTTTGAGCTGATAATTAAAAATTCTGAATTGTCTCGTAGCATGCAAGAATTACTTGGTACCTATTTAGCTTTAGAAAGGTATTTCATGGAAGAAAGTGTTAACAAAGCAATTGGAATGGATGCCTTAGATCAAGATCAACAAACATCAAGTATGGTTGATGATGCATTTTTCATTGTTAAAAAATGTATTAGGCGAGCGGTTTCAAGTGGAAGCATAGATGGTGTATGTGCAGTTATTAACATGGCTTGTGGCTTGCTGGAAGGTGAATTTGCAAATCAGTTACGTAGTCGACTTAGGCAGGGTTACCCTGCAGGATACCTAGACTTAGCTCAAGCATACAATGCTCTGCAAACTAGTATTCAACATGGCCGTCTTCAAACTTCAGACACAGAACTTGCAAGACTTATGTTTTTGGTAAGATGTAAAAAATTATACAAAATTCTTTCTTTATTATTTTATATAACTTCGAAACCAATACTCCTTCTAGGCTTATTTGAATAATACAGAAGTAAGCATAGAATATGTAGAAACCTTAAGTAGAAGTCTCAGTATTGATATTGATCAAGCTTTTCAAAATATGCAAACTAAAGAAAAAGGAAAACTTGAAAGTTGTTTAGCTGGAATGAAAAACGTATCTTCTACTTTACGTACAGTGGTAGATTATGGCCTAGAACAATTACGTGCTAGTGCTGTCAAGCCAAGAGTAACTCCATGGGTAGATGCATTTTTGACAGTAAATCATCAACTTAACGAAGTAAGAATTAATTTACTATTATTTCAGTTACATATTGAATATTTATTTATTTATTTAAATATTCGAAATTATAAAATTATATTATTTTTTAGGATGAGCTACTAAGATACGAGACTGATGAACCATTTGTTCAAACATTAGTAATGAATTTAGAAGGTCTCTTACAAGTATTTAAAAATAGTTTAACAGAATCAAATTACAATGCTCTTATAGGTATCGTTACAGCAGAGGTAACTGCCCGATTTGAGAAAGTAGTTTTTAAATCAACTTTTAACCGGGTATTAACTTAATTATTTTTTAACATTTAATATTAGGTGCACAACTTTGCTTCCGCCGATTTTTTTCGAAAATTTGAGGCTTTATTCTGAAAAAGTGATTAGCTGTTTATGATTCAAAGTACTGTCCGTCACTAGCCACTACTTTTTGCCATCTTTCGGGCAATTGTCGGATACCATCTCGAAAAAACGATGCGTCTTTTGAGGCGATCCACAAATCGATCCATTCTTTGACTTCTTCATAAGAATGGAAATGCTGCTCAGCTAGGCCATGTGCCATCGATCGGAACAAATGGTAGTCGGAAGGAGCAATGTCTGGAGAGTACGGCGGGTGGGGTAAGACCTCCCATTTTAGGGTTTCCAAGTATGTCTTGACGGGTTTTGCGACATGTGGCCGAGCATTGTCATGTTGCAGGATAACTTTATCGTGTCTCTCTTGATACTGTGGCCGTTTCTCCTTCAATGCTCGACTCAAACGCATCAAT
>UELU01138100.1:3752-21649 GCA_900490025.1 Megastigmus dorsalis | reverse complement strand
ATATATATATATATATATAATATATATATTACGAGCGTAAGGATCAAGCATGTTTGGTCGAAATTATCTTTCGTCAGGCGACAATCACGTGTCGTTCGAAGAATTTTGACTCTAGTCATGAAAGGATATAATAAGGGTGAAAGAATTATGCATCTACATGGAAAATAGAAAAATTCGCGTCTTGTGAGGTTAATTATTGTTCATTCTTTCTGTTTTTAACTTATCGATCTGGCATTTTTTCTTTTTTATTTTTTTATTAAAAATCATACTAAAACATCTCGGTAAACGTGAGTTTTTCGATACTCCTGAGATTGGATTTTTTACGATCGTATATGTGAATACCAATTTGGTATTTCTTTGGTCCCTCGCGTTTTTTCCGAGGTACCGAAATTTAATTTAATGTATATTTATATATGGACTACGCAACCGTCAAACACAACGTACTGAATCGGACATCGAAGGTCACGAGATACATATAATTATATATTTAAACTCTTTGAAGACTGGCAAGAGTGTCGATCAAAGAGGGGGAGAATAGCCTTAGGAGAATCTTGAGAAAAAAAAAATCAATTTTTTTAGAAACAATTATTATCTCTTATTTTTTCTTTAGACAATGACTGGAAATGTCACATAAAGATTGTTAATCTCTCTTTTTTATTTTTAATGCTTGTAGTTGAAATTTTTTTAAAAATTCCGCATTGCTGAGATGAATTTTCTTTTTAAACTAGCGAAGAGTATACATACCCTCGAGAGGCGTAGTTTTTTTTTACACGAAGGCAGTTTTCACAGTGAAACTTCATAAAAGAAAAAAAAAGTAGCTCGAGCCATTTCCGAATCATTAGCGTCATTCTAGTCTTATCACTCATTCTAAAAAAAAATTAAAAAAAAATAAAACAGATTTTTCCGGATTAAAAACAGCCGAATATCAAAATTCAGTGTGGATTTTAAATGTAAACAAAGGAAAGTCTCATGACAGACATCAATCATATATTTTACCCTGTAAAACGATCATTGCAATGGCGAGAGAATGCAGAGTTGGATATTTTATTACATGTCATGCAAGAATATTGAAAGGATATCCGTGTCATAATAATTGTAAATATTATATAAAAAATTTAATCTAATGTTGTATAGTTAAATAGGAGAATTATTATATTTCTATATGTGTAGTTGAATGTTTAACAAGCAAAAAAAATGGCAAAAACTGGAAAAGGCGATTAATATGTTAACGGGTTTTGCGCTTGCGATGCTAGTGAGAGAATTTTTTTTCATGATGGAGCTAAGAGTGCCGTATAATGTACACATGCATACACCTGCTATACAGGAATTTGATCGCATCTCAGGAAGATTTCAGAAAAAAAATAGATAAACGCTAAATATCGAGCTGTATATAAATCGATATAAGTCGATTATACAAATGAGAGAGACAGAGAGAAAGCCCGTAACTAATATATTTTTCCGCACCTAGTACGATCGATGAAAATAATACTCAAACTGTTTCTTAGTATTAAACAAACCTTGTAGTTCGAGGAGCAAAATTGTCGAAAGAATGTCGCATTGTACGTCACACCGGGAAAAGGGCGTCTGGTTTGTCCATATCTCGAATCTGCGAGAAGAGTTTAGGGGAAAAATTTAATCGTTGAGAGGGAAAAAGAATGTAAATTTTCGAAAATGGTGCCACATTTTAATTGTTACTCGCACGGCAATTCGTAGGGATTAAATGGCAGTATTATTATTCCTCAAATTCACATGCTTCCTATAGATGGTTTGATCGAAGAAAAAATTCAATGCACTCCTACAGATCTGTGATGTATTCGCGTGGAATTAGTAGAAGCTACCTATACGAGAATCTAAACAGATTTCAATGAGCTTGAATTTCTCATTGATCAAATCAAGGTACGAAGACTTTTTTAATGTAACGTATAAGGATTTTTAAGTCGAACGCCAGTCTCTCTACGGTTTGCTCGTGTATCACCGATTCAAACAAAAAAAGAGTTGTACATTTGTTTTTATTGTTGTATGTAAAAATGCTACGTTTTATCTGTTATTAATCAGCATTACAAATTTTTTATCTATCAAAACAAAACAAAAAATCGTTTTACTGTATGCTGCGATTGGCACTGATCAGAGTGTGTGTGCCGTACATTTTGTTCATTTCTTTTCTTTCTTTATTCGAATGTAATATTTATTAGTTTTATCGTGTAAGATTCTTTGCAATCATTATAATTAGCATTTAGTTAGTAGCACATTCTTTTATATTTGAGACCAGTAAGCTGTATGCGTTTTCGAATGCGAAGATACACGTAATGCATATCCAAAAAAAATATAATTCAAGTAATAATCATAGTAGATAACATTTTCGAGTTAGGAAATCATCATCATCATTTGACGTTCCATGTATTAATATAATTGCACAATGTCAGATACATCATTAATTTAATCGTTTAGAGTTTGATATTGTTTGTTTATATATAGCGTATGTGCATGTTTCATTATCATCGACGTTATACCGAGCATCCGCAAAAAAATGCTGCGATTCTACATAATTTTTGATGCTGATATACTGTTATTCGAATAAAAGAATTAATTCAAAATTCAACATTCTTTTTTTTATCTTTATCATTATATTGGAGTCACAAAATTCAACGAAACATCAGTTAAGAAAATATACAACTGTCTTTAATAAATTTAAAGAATATAGTAACATATCAATATTAACTTATTCATATTTTAGTATTATTATTTTAAAGAAATATTAAGTATTTTAAGTTTTCAAATAAAACATTTTTTAATCTTTTTTTTACATAAATACAATATTTAAAAATCAAACGCTTTTTAATAATGCAAATTAAAGAAGACTGTAAGTATTTAATCAAGGTGTACTTAAATTCGTGTAGATAAAAGAAGACGCAAATTAAGAGTCGTTTATAATCAGTTTACCGGTGGTATTATGATCTGAGAGAAATGGGAATTTTAGGGTGGGCGGTGCGCGTTAAAAGGCAGATGACGTAATGAGTCACGAATGTCGCAATCAATATTCGATACTTTTTTTAGACCACCCTATACATCTCTTGAATTTCAGATTACTAAAGTAACCCATGATCACAATGCGTTTAAATAGAAAAATCGATATAATTAACCATTTTAATCCTTTCAGTCTATCGTGTCTTAACAAAAGCATCACTGAGAATTCTATCGTACGAAAATTGTTGGAAAATTTTTACGATGTAGACTGTTATCTAAACGTCGTATACGTATCATACAAACAATTGATACATATACAACATAACTAGCAACCTCAATAACGCATGGCTGAAAATATTTTATTGTATAAAATTAATTTTATATCAATCTTTTTTATTGGGTGCAGGAAAATTTGAAAGAAACATATCAATCATTTTAAATGCAATCATAAAATGCTTAAATACACCCTAGTAGCATATTGAGTATCAAATTTAAATAAGATACCAACATACTTTTACAATTAACAGCTATAATTTATTTCATCGAATGATAGATGCTTCTTATTTATAATGAAAACATTTACTGTTTATCGGTATAACATAAAATACTTGTCTTTCTTGCAGAGCATCTTGGATACCGACTGCAGATTTCTACTTTAGCATAAAACTTTTTTACAGTAATTTAATGTGGTAGTTATATCCCAGGATATCTTCATATTTGGAAAATACGTTTTCAGTAATGTTCATATAAATAAAATCAGTTTGATCGTAAAAGAAAATAATTATTCAGCAAAATGTGCATTAGTGTGAACAGATAAATAAAAAAGTATTGGATACAAAAATATTTTATGTATCATAGTATCTTTGTTCACGAATGTGCTTGAAATCCTATAATAAGAACCAAGTTATAGACGACTCTAAATACTCTTAAATTATGACATTTAATAGAAAAACTTCATTTACCCGATCATGCTTTTTCATAATATAATTATCAATGTAGAAATTCAATCATATACATATAGATGAACAGATAACAGATACGTAACCTTATATGCCGATATTAAACAATATTGATTGACTGATTGAAAATAGCATTTTTTTAACGCTTTGGAAAATCAGTCTTCTTAAGCGCGAACTTGTACAGATATAATATAATATTGATATGTATTATAGAACTTGAACATTTACAGCTTACAATTTCTTAATGTACCTTATCCAAGGAAAAAAAAAGAAAAAATAGCTACTTTAACTTTAGAATGCTCCGATGTGATGGATGTTGATATATGTGTATCGACGTACACATAGGTACATTGACATTTTCATAGTCCATATAGTAGATGCGTTCCGAGTACAGTCAGGCAAAGTATAAATAAAATATATATCGTCCATGTTTATTAACAATTATATCTATAATTCATTTATAGTCGCTGTAATGCAAGATAGCTTTCGCAGATATCAATTGAAAATATTTCTTGTATGTTCAAGGTATTAATGGGAATTCTTTCGATACATACTAATAATAGTTCAAGTCCGAGCACTACCACAGACTATAGGGTTGCATATTCAGATAAATCTTCCTACATTTCATTTATAATAGTTTATATCAGCATTGGTAAACGATTACCTAGACATTAGGCAATTATAAGATTTAAAATGAGTGTCGTGATATATTTAACATAGGACACGATCGACTTAGCCTTTTTCAAAACTTTTCCCTTCAAGACAGTTAGTTTCGTTGTACCGCACCATTATACCCTATTTATGAATGAAATAAAGGGGTAGTTTAAAAAGCGCCTTTCGTTTAAAATTGTACATATATATTTTATTTGGATTTACTATTTACACATGATAGTGCTAAAGAATTTAACAGATACACGAACCCTCCTCCTCCCGCCTAACAAGCCGTGTACGAACTAGAACTTTTAACAGAGTATAAAAATCGCAAAAATAAATTTCAGTACATTAACTGCTAATTTTTTGTTAAAAAACAAAGGGTAAGTAATTGGTAAAAGGAAAATTTCATTCGAAGCTTCCCTTATCGACGCACTCAAGACAGAAAGAGCGCGTCTTTGATAGCTGTCAAACGCGCGTATCGCCAAAGCCACATATAGTAGTAGCGCGCGTGTAAGAATCAGCATAACAAAAATAAACATACCGGCTGCTTATACCAGCTGCATGCTAGTGTTATATACACACAGACAGAGAGCGAGAAAGAGAGAGATAGAGCGAGCGGGAAACGACGAGTGACGACGACACGCACTGCCACGCGCGCACGCGAGTGCACGAGCATCAGCGATCGCGGGCCTCTGCCGCACAAAACAAACAAAAACACCGAACTCGCACGTGACGACGTTCGAATCTCCCGCTTAGTTGCGCGCGCATCCCGATATATACATACATAGAACGGCCTTATCGAGGTTTTAGCACGCGCACAACGGTCGTGCAGCAGCTGCAGGTCCTCGCGCGGTCCTCGGAAGGGGGATCATATGCGAGCGCACCAGTAGGTGGCGTCTCCCCGAGACGTCGGCGCGCGTATCTCGCGCCTCCGCGCGTCTTTTTTTGCCCTGTACACACAGTATTATAATACTTAATCCCCAGTGTGCGTATATTTATATTTTAAAACCGCCGCAGTTTGTCGCTAAATAACACCCGTGCAGTCTACACCCTCGATTCCTTGGAATCCATCCTACCCTTTCGTCGTTTAATACAAACTACGTAGCTCGCACGCACACACACGTACCCCCAGTCCCAGGCATACATGCACCAAACTTCATTTCCATCTTTCTTGCACCAGTGGTTTTTTTCCATTGCGCCTGTCTCTCTCCCACGCACGTATAGACGAGCTCTCGTACCTCTCGTTTCTCCGTACTTTCGGCCATCGACCAAGTAAATAGCCAAGTGCGGCAAAAGCCCCGTGTAAAAGCGAGACGTGTGTATACAGAGACAGGCGAGTGCGCGTGTTGCCGTTTGGTCTGCCTTGGAAAAAAGAAAGAGAGAGAGAGAGAGCTTTGAAGCGAAAAGAGAACAAACGAGAGAAGAGAGGAAAAAGGAGCGAGAGATAAGCAAAGTTAAAACGAGGATCCGAGGCGAGAGAAACACGACAGCAACTACGACGATTATCCTGCCGTGGAGGAGGACAAGGACGAGGGGGTTCGCCCAGCTGCCGACGACCCGAGCGAGGGAAAAGGAGAAAGATAGTAAGATTTTGCCGAAATGACGACGTTATTATTGTATATGGTGTAACCACTCGGTCCGGTTGTCTTTCGCCAAATATGTATGGATAATTGTAACGGGGTAGCTATATACTGCGAGACCACGGCTTCTTGTGTTTTCCGGGATTGTGTATATATGTATATCTGTATATTGCGGGCCATTCTCTCATTCGGTCTCTGCGGTATAGCGAGGTGTACGACGTACATGTGTGTGGGTACGCGTGCACGCGCAAATCGACAGGATAAAAAGAGATATTAAGCTCGGTGTGTACTGACGTGTCGGTCTTTCATAAAAACTATATCGTGTGCTGCGAAGCAGGAATTTTCACGCTATAATACATTTACGCGTGACTTTATTATTCGTAATTATAACGTTTTTCACGATTTCTCGTAAATTTAAATAATTTATATTATAAATATTATCAAGTACATATTATAAATATTATTTTAATTTACAATTTACTGTGTGTATAGCTATTTATGAATATTTTTTTTTAATTTTCCACGATCGTTTAATCGAAAATATTATTATATCTTCCTTTTAATGGACATTAAAAATTCGTTGACGTTGGTGCAAAAGAGGAACGCAATTGTCTTTCGACCAATCCACGTACAATGTCGATTAAATTACGTTTTGCCATTGGTCGAAATCTCTTTTTATTCTGTGGAAGGGCCTCGAAATGAAGGGCCAATATAATTTCTCCCATAGGTATAGACATCTCTTTACAAAGCGCATAAAATGGAACGAATGGTGAACGCTATAGATATTTCTGCAAAGTGCCACTAATGTATAAGTACATATACTTATAAGCCGAAGCTTTTTTTATCGATGTTACCGCAAGTACAATAATAAATAAATTAAGGTTTTCTTTATATAATTAATACTTTAATGGCTATAACTAATAAACTAATAAATACTATTAACTAATTATCAATAGACCTTCATATCTAGTATAAAAATAAAATTCTTTTTTCTTGACAGTAAATAAAAATATACTTTGTACATACATTACAGAGTTTACATGTATAAAATCATGAACTAGCGGCATAGCTAGCCGGTTCAAGACTACGAAGTACAAGGGGTATATTTTAGTCATTATAGCATTTCCTCTTTTATCGACTGTTACACTCACGTTAAAAATAAGTAGGAATACTATATTTATTGAGATCTTTGTAAGTACTTCAGCAATACTTAATTTACAATTTATTACAAGTAGCTATATACATTCAAGAACAAATTCGTTCGACAAATATTATAAAATCCAAATTACCACAGTGAAAAGAACTTAACCTTAAACTTTCTTTATTCTGATTTTTCACCGTTAACAATCAAAATAGTTGCCTCATCGATCAATACGTAAATAGTAACTAAGAATAGAGAATCAACAGTTTTCCAGCAACAATCATTAAAAAAGCTATATGTTCCTGGAACAGATATAAATATATATATATATACATACCGCTAATGGAACCTTTCCCGAAGCATACTCAAGATGTCCCCGTTGTGGCGGCAGCCTAAAAGTCTGACGCGTGAGCGTCGCGAGAGAGAAAAAAAAGAGAAGGGAGAGAGAGAGAAAGAGAGAGCAAGCAGCAGCAGCGAATCTCGCCCGCCGCAAAGTGGCGTGTGCGTACTATGTATGCGTGTTCTATCCTCGAGGGCCGCTCGCCGACGGGGGTAACGTATAGTCAACTGCCACACGACTCGGCGCCGCGCGTGCGGCAATTAAAAAGCAAAAAGAAACAGGAAGGACGCATCGGAGCGCCGCGTCGCTCGATATCCTCCTCTCTGTCTCTCCCTCTCGCTCTGCTCCGCGAAAACAAAAAAAAGACCGACCGATATCCGCAAAGTACATATATAGATACAGTATTATAATAGAGAGAAAATCTCGCGCTACTGTCTCAGCCGGCGCCGTGGGAAAATCAAGCCGCTTGGATGTTGGTGCGCGCCGCAGCGAGAAGGAGCGAGGAGCTTCGAGGAGGTGGCGGAGGCCTAGGCGTCGTCGTCGGCCGGCGAGCAAGATCATCGCCATGTCGTCGGGCGGCAGTGGTGGTGGTGGTGGTGGCGGTGGCAGCGCGGCGCCCCTGCGCCTGCTGAACGGCGTTGTTGCCGCGCCGGAGACGAGGAGGCGCGCCGCCGCCGCTGCTGCTACTGCCCATCAGCCCCCTGTCATTGGCTACGGCAGCGCCGCGGCGACTGCGCTCGAGGTCCAGCTCGGGCCGGCCGAGCCGAACCCCCGGGATCATCACGAATATCGACGCGCCTCGTCCGACGAAGAGACACAGCAGCAGCAACAGCATCATCGCCTCGGGCTTGCTGTCCTGGGTAAGCCCCTTTTGGAGCGGCACCCGCCAGTCGCACGGTTCACAACAGTTTCTCTCCTCTCTCTATCTCTCACTCTCACTCGCTCACTCACTCTCCTCTCATTCCTTTTTGCTCCTGTATGTGTAGTGTGCACACTTGGTTTGCTTGATGCTGACACTTGCTGGTTATAAAGTGGCTTTTTTCTCTGAGGCTGTGTGTTGAGTTGTCACAGGAGAGTACATTTGATATTGAGGTGCAACAACTCTCTCTTGACAAGTAGTAGCTTGGTTTGTTTATATAAGTATAGCTGTTGATAAATATTCTTTTATTCTCGAGTTATTGTTTTGGAATTAATCTTGATCTTTCGATGCAGTCTGCGATCACTGGAATGTTAAAGCGAGAATGGAGCACCTGTTGTATTTATGTAGTAATGTCTTTTTTTTCTTTTTTTGTAATAAATTATAGTGGTTCTTATACTTTCTTACAAGTATTGACACTCTGATTCATGTGGCCTTTATTTTAATAATACTTTTGTTTATCAGCTGCTTTTATTAAATTAGTTCTAGTGTTAATATTTACTTCTTTTTTCGCTTACTTTTGGTTGCAGCTACACAACATGATCATGGTTTACATCAAACTTATAAAATTATTTCTAAAATTATCATCGGGATTCAATTTTCAATTTTGTTTTTATTTTTCTTAATATTATAGATTTACAAAACTTGATATATATTACTTTCCTTGTCAAAATTTATCTTATTTACCTTATTTGCTCGTAAATCTCTTGGAGTAATTTTTTGCTGACAAATTTTAAAATATTTTATACATTACAAGCTGTGTATACCTTATTTCATAAAAAATTATTACTTGAATTTAAATATGAATTCCAAAAATATGCTGCAGAGTAAATTTTTTTTTTCCAATCGTTGATAAGGTAGTAGCTCTTCTATTTCATCATTGAGTTACATACTATATAAATAAATTATTTGTTTTAAAACGTCTAAACTAATATAAAAATATGAAAAGTCCTTTTATTTACAGAACAAAAGTGAGAGTTAATTATAATATAATTAAAATATAAAACTTCATTTTTAAATACTGAATTTAAAAAGACTAATAGTTCCTAAGAATACATAACCAACAAAAACATTGTACACTGTATATTTTTATTATATGTTTATTTATAGACTACACATTTAAAATTCTCTTTTCTGATTTGGTCTATTGGGAAATTCGACAATTTATACAGTTTATACTCTAGTTGTCATGTCCTATGAACAGTCTCATGTTTATTATTCATCGTTCGGATTTCTGTACTTTATCACACAAACAGGTAAGGTCAACGAGGAGGAGGTGTCCCAAGGTGGAGTTGTCACCTACAACATGGTGGCGGCGATGAACGAGCACCTGTCGTCATCGTCGGCGACGAACAGCGTACGTTCGACGACGACAGGTACAGTCAAGGACAAAGTTAAGGATCAGAATAAAGACAAGGAGAAAAGTGGAGTTGTCGAGGATAGTAGCAAAGTTGTTGGTATACTCGGTTTTCCTTGCGACTTTGATCACATGTATGCCAGTATGACTGACGGTGCAGCTCCGGCTACTGCTACTTCAGCACTGGGAGTAAGTCCACTGCGAGGAAATGAGGCCAGGCAAAATGATCTCACAGAGGTTAAGCACCTCAAGGAATTGCTATTACTACATTTGGATCTAATTCAACAACAGTCTGAGCAAATCGTTACTAAAGATAAACTGCTTGCTGCTCTAAGACAGGAAAACGAGACGGTAGGTCTACATGGTGGCTGCTTGATTCAAAATATTATTATTTACTTTCAAGAAAAAATTGAAACCATTCTTTAGATTCATTAACTTTTATTTACTTTCAAGAAAAAATTGAAACCATTCTTTAGATTCATTAACTTTTAATTTCTTAATTTTATAATTAGTACATTATATATTTTAACTAAATGTGAGATTTTAAATAATATTTGAAAAACTTATGCAGTACCTACTTGATCAATATAATTTTGAAATTTTTTTTAAATTTAACCTGGTGGTCACCATGATTCAGTGTTGTGAAAAAGGAGAAAAATGTGAAGTGTTTACCGCCAAAACGAGTGGCTAATCACTGCGGTCAGCGATTTTCAATGTGTTGAAAAAAAATAGAGAGATTTGTATAGGCATTTGGGACATAGATGTCACTGTGTAGTGTAGCAAAAACAGTTATTAGTCGTTGTGTTGTTGATTATTCCGGGAGTGTGAAAGTATTTGTTCTGTAATTTTCTGTCAGTAGAAAATATCAATTCCAAGTTAAATCGTCAGTTAAGTTTGTTCTCTACAGCTTACGCCATTAAAATACGTCTTGCAATAAGTTACTGTAACGAAAACTTTCAAATTTCTTTCTTGAATTTCTCGTTTAGTAATTCACGCAAACGCTTCAAGATGGGAGTGCGTGTCAAGGTCAAACTTTATACCGCTTTCTTCTAGGGTCCCTAGAATGAACATAGTACCATTACAAAAATACGCGGCAAATTCAAATCGTTCAATAGCGCTTGTTTTCAAACGTCAAAAATGTTAACCGGATGTGTTCGTGTTGTAGGAATATATTTTAAATTAATTTAACTTTTTTTAAAACATTGATGTGAAATAAGTAGGCCAATTCTTGCTCTAAAACTGATATTCAACATCTTTAATTCTGCTTTGTATCAGTGTAAGAACTGAAATGGAAAATTTTAAAAGGTAGTCATAAAATAAATAAAATAAATTACTTACAGTTATGGAGCAGTAATAAACTAATATTATTAATTTCAGAGCAAAACTGGACCATTTTACACTATGTACTCAGAGAAAAATTTTGCTAATATAACCTGTGTGTCAAGGCGAGTTTGAAGTTCGCATCATTTAAAAATTCATATCTTTTTTTATTTATTTCGTTATTTAATTTGCTTTGTGAATTTTTATCACATGCATTTGGTTTTTCAATGCTGTGTACTTCAAGTATGTGTGAAAAATGGTTAAATTGTATTGAATGTTTCATGTTAATCAGTGAGAAATTAACTAAAAATAAGTGTTTTTGTTGGAGTTACTAAAACTTTTCTCTGAACATAACTCTGCTTTTACAATTTCACAAGTTTTTAAACCGTGATAAAAGTATTAATATAATGTTTATGTTTTCGTCCAGCTTAAATTGCGCCTGGAGCGCATGGATAGACGAGTGAACCTCCAGAAGATGCGATCTGAGAGCACTGAGAATGCAATTGATCACATAGGACCCTGTTCACCGCCAACATTAAACACAACTTTAAACAGTCTTCCATCGACCAGTGAGCATACTAAGACAGTTCAACAAGATTCTCACAGTCCACAATACAATGAAAGTTTTAAAATAAGACTTAACACTACTGGAGGTATTACTACCGTAAAACAAGAAGTAGTTGATAAGCACGAACTAAAACCAGATTCAATGGGGGAATCTTGGGAGATAAAGAAAAAGCGGAAATCAGATCCCATCACAATGAATAACAGTGGCAAACGGAAGAGAGGAGTTTCCAGCTCATCAACAATAAGTAATGATACTTCATCAACAGTACCAGAAACCCTTGTAAGTATAATGTATTGATTATAATTTTGATTCCTAGTTACTAGATATGAATTTCTAATGCATTATCAATTTAAAATATATTCAATAAGGTATGATTTTATTTTGTGCAGGGTGGCAAGGGCCCTAACCACGAGAATTTAAAAAAATCAGATAAAAAGGGAAAGTCTTTAATAAAAAGGGAGAGCTTTCTTACAACTGAAAAACACTATTACACAGCAGTTGGAGAACAGAATTATTCATTAACAATTAAAGATCGATCGTCATCAGATAATAGCGCTAGCAACTTGGAAGTTCCTAATTGGAGGGTAAAAGTGTATACAAGCTGCTACACAATGGAAGGTACTGAAAATTTGGATGATGAAATTTTCAACAAGAGGCATTTAAAACTTGAAAACGACGAAAGACGGCGAAAGAGATGGGATGTTCAAAGGATAAGGTATTTATATACCTAATTTATATAATATATTAAATATAATAGTGCACTATTGTACAATAATTTTTATTCAAATAGGGAACAAAGACATATCGAGAAGTTGAAACAGAGGCAAGAAAGGCAGAGTCATCACGCTACTTGCTATAATACAAATCACTCTGGACCGTGTTTGTCTTCAACGGAAGAAGAAACTATCACATCAATATGGCCAGATGTTGAACAAATACAAAGCATTCAAGTTGATACTCAATTGCCTATTTCTGCATTTGGAGCTTCTATTCCTAGTTTTACCCCAAGGTAAATAAGATATCATATTTTAGAACATATATTCAAAGTATTTTTTAAATTGTTTTTTCAAATAATTAGTTACTACAAAAAAAATGTAATTTTATTTAATATTTTAGCGAGTTCTCTTTACCATGGCTGATCAACGCAAAGTCGAAATCTCGACGACCCAAACGATCCAGCAGTAGAAGAAGAAAATCATCCACGAGATAAAAGTTTTTAAGTATCAAGTGCAAAGGTGATTTTTAACCTCAAAAAGAAAAAAGAAAAACATTTTTAATTGCCGTTAACGGTATATACGGTGACGATCGTGTTTGACTTTTTAATTATCCCGAGTGCGTTGTTCCCACTGTGTATCTAGGGCACCAAAGATACCCCCCGTTCTTACTTTTAACGTCCCTCTTTTTTTAAGCAATATTTTTCAATCAATTGTATCGAAAACAAAAGCTGCTCATTTTGATTTTCTTGGGAAACTCATAACAATGTGACGCCATGTATTAACACGTCGATGAGGCAGTAGGCTGATTTTTTGTATTTCGTACTAGTAACCAGTGTTACGTTTTGTTATTTTATTCCGTGAATATTTCATATGCGTATATACTTCGTAAGATTTGATAAATTATTGTCAGACACAAATGAATTCTATAAATTTAAATGAATGAACAAAATGTATATTATTGTTTTGAGCGTTACTTTTGAGAAAAAAAAAAGAAATATTGTATAAAAATGTAGAGATACTAAAGTGTACCGTAATAGTATCTATTGACAGATCTTTGTAAATTTTTCTCTATGTGAAAAGGTGAGAGACCATATATCGTCACAAGGAAAATAGAAATGAAATATGTAGTATGCAGGCCTATGTTCGATCAGCGGGTGTTTTATTTATCTATTTTTTTTAAAGTGCAAAGTATCTGAAACTCCATTGTTGCGATCCGAAATCATGTACGTAGATCCGGATCAATGAGTCATTCATTTATTTCATGTCATCTTTTTTATACTGTCCTTTTTTTATTTTTTTTTATTTTATGCCTCAGAGTCGGATTTCACGTGTATTTATTACTTTTTTTTTTGCTTCATCGCATTTCATGTCTATCAATCAATATTACTTGAGCTACTTGTTTTTTTTTTCGGACATTAAGAAGAGAAAAGAAATATAAAATCCCTTTGTATGTTTGTGCTTAAACTTGGTATTATTGTACCCCAACATGACCTTTGAAATGTAGGGCTTAAAGAGAAAAAGAAAAACAAGCGTGGACCTTTTAAGCTCTGGTTAAGAGTGAAAAAAATGATAGTATATATAATAATTCTGTTAGACAGGATGCTGTGATGTTACTGTCAGGTTCGAGTGTATGTGAGCATATTATTTTCTACGAGCGATATATCATTTAGCGATGATTCGTTTATTTATACAAGGAGATCAGTGTCGAGTGTAATGTCTGCAGTGGAAAACCCTTATAAGAGTGATGTCATACCTCATCGATGAAACTCATGACATTCTTTTATAATTAATTTCTCTTTTTTTGCGAACTGTACCCCTTATATATGTGTGTATACAAAACCTCAACTAACTGGTGTAATTACTGTGTAATTGACCATCCGATGGAGCGATTGAGAAAAGAAAACCTTTTTCGATGAGAGAGGCCTTGTGTACGATACTTGTATAATTTTTTTTAATCACATTAAAAGAAAAGTCAAACGAGGAGTTAATAATATTTAAGTTATATATCTCGTCGCGTTTGCTCGATCGATTCGACAAAGTACCCTTTTCGAATCACAATTGAAAGAAAATTTCTCCTTGCAAAAAAGGTATCACATTTTTAGTAGCGTCGTAAGCGCATTAAGCCTTTTTGTTCTTTAGGCAAAGACATTTTCACTTTACTTTCAGATCTGCCTTACTTATTGTACTATGTATATATTGCTGATTATATTCTAGAAATAAAAAGATGTATATGCGAAGTAAATTTAAAATACTATCTTTATTTTCCCTTCATTAGCAATACTACTGTGCGGATAAAAATTTTTAACATTTTATTCAAATTTATCAATTTAAAATACTAATTCAACTTTTTTTTTAATTAAAACGACATATATTAGATTTTTTGTTCTAAATAATATTTTAATAAATAATTAAGTAGCAATTTTCACATTTAAACTCAATCAGTGAGATGAGAAAATGTACATACATGAATATACAGGGCGTTCGGAAATTGATACTATCGGACCGAAAATAAGGGTACTACGAGATAAAGGAGGAAATTGTAAGCATACGTAACTTTTCCGTTTTTCAATTAAACACATAAATTTTGAGTTATAGACAATTGAAAATTTAGAAAATCAGCCAATCAGCTCGCGCCGGCGACAGAGGAAAGAGTGGGCGGAGCTTCCGCACTACGGCAGAAGCAACGCAACGGGAAAGAGAGCGCGCCTAACCTTGTATACTGAAAATGTACCGTGTATTGCATAATATAATATATACTTACCATTATACATCACGTGATTATGATTCACCTGAATAAACTTGACATCGATCCTCTTATGATGATCATAATCACTGTATTCACTCAAATTGACAGCAAAAAGTTTATAAATCAATAACTATCAAGAGATTAGAGATATAATCTTGATTGACTTAAACAGAAACAATATAATTGAATCCGAATTACAGAAGAAAGAATTTATAGATTTGTCGCGAATTTTAAATGCATTCTGAAGAAATAAAGCTTAGCATCTTATATGGTATGAGTGATTTAGTTCTAATTATATATAACAGAACTTATAATTAGACAGTTAATTGATTTATTTTTATTAAAACAATCATGAAATTGTTCGTATCTCATAAATATTGCTATTAAAATTATGGAAGATAAAATAAACATTATAACCATTTGTTTTTTTTTATGTGAAAACGGAACCTATATATAGGTATAATTTTGCAAACGGTCTAGATTTCATTTTATTTTTACGATGTTGATGTTTTCGGTCAACGAATTCATAAATGCAGCATAGATTTCGTAATTGTAAAATAAGTAAAAATGTCTTGATTTAGGCTATGTAACAAAATTTTGTAATAACATTATTCATTGTTTTTTATCAGTGTCAACTTTTTCCAGGGGGCTTATTCTCTAACTATCTCACTGGTGAGATAGGCATATTTCTCTTTAAAGAAGCGCTCCGATTGGTCAAAACAGATTATCTCACGAGTGAGATAGTTAGAGAATAACCCCCCAGTATATACTTTGATAAAATTAATGGTGTAATTTTTCATTTTTCAAGTGTTAATTCGACAAGAGTCTTCTTTATATAGGTAAATAAGACTTGTAAAATGTAACATTCGCGAATTTAAATCTATTAAATAACAGTAAATCAATTGATGCAGCTCTATTTTAATTTTACGTAAACGAATAACAGAAAATGACATTTATAATTATTATCTGGTATGAGTAGTTAAATTAATTATCTTGTAAGAAATATTTATGATTATAAGAGGACTCTGTTCTATAGATATGGTTAATAATTCTGTTAAAGAGTGGTTTTTCGCTTCTCAATAAATAAATACGGTATTTTCTGTAAAAAGAATATTTATTCCGATTGCGTGCCGTGTAGTGAGTTTCACAGCTTTGTATTTTGTTCTTAAACAAAATAATTAAGGATTATGGTAAGGATTAGCTACAATTTAAGAAAGAAATTTGCATTTATCATCAGACTTTTTGAAAAAAATTTTACATAGGCATTATCAATTTTCGAAATTCCAAAAAAAACTTGTGCGTCTGATTTAAAATCCACGTTATTTATGTACATTTACAAAGTGCGTTTACAAATATGATTTATTAAACAGTACTAAAGATAATCCAACGTTTACTTATTCAATGAAATAACGCTATAGCTGATAATATAAGGTTCAGGAAGCTGCGTCAACTGCACACCCTTGGAATCATGAAATTCCAAAAGATTCCAGTCCCGGATACTCTTTAATCCTGCCTTCTCCGCTGCCTTTCTCGAAAATGGCGAAGTGAAGAGTCCACAGACTAAGTCGAATCCATGCTTCCTAGCGTAATCAACACTTTCTGTTAGCAACAGAGTCGACAGTCCCCTATTACGATAATCCTTGTCCACCGCAAGTAGGAAAAACTCAAAAGCATTTTTGGCTTTGGGAAACTTTTTGTAAATGTTCATAGAGCCGATCACTTCGTACAAGTACCGCAAGTATTCGGCTACAACCTTTGATTTACGCACGTCCAGTGCCGGAGGATTGGTGAAAGTCTCGTTGTGTTTGTAAGCTGGATTTTGACTTCCTAGAGTCACTGTCACGCCGACGATCTTTTGGCTCTCTTCCTCGACGACTACCAAAGCGGGAAAGTTCTCCAAAATGCAGCTCATAATTCTGCGCTGATCCTCGTCCATTTGCTTCTGTTCTTTTACTGTCACATCTATGTTGTTGTTCACTAAGAAGTTTTGGTAAATGGCCTCCTGGTTGTACAAATGTTCATTTAAGAAGTCATGGATGGTCGGGAATTCGTGTGCTTTAGCTTCACGTACAGTGTAATCCAATAATTTCATTCTCTGGAGCGCTATTGGAGTCGAAACACTCATATTTGGATTATTTCCGTGTCCAGATTCATAAACCTGAGTTCCGTTTGGTTGGAATTTAAGATGCGATAGTTTATGACCTTCTCATAAATTAACACATTATTTTAATTTAATGAGGGTGAGCTGTGCACTTGAATTCGAATGAAGTCTAGCAATAAATAATCCATTTTGTTGTACAGCGTAAATTAATACAATTTTATCACAATTTTTATATATTTATTAGGATTTATGAGTTTATATCAGGATTTTATCAATTTTTAGCTGTCATCCCTTATCAACAGTTTTTATCGTAATTTATTAGTACACTCTAAATCTCGAAGAAACACTAGCGCTATAAAATTGTGTAATACAAGCAGCGTTGGGGATCGAGGCCCACATAGCACGAAACGTTGGAGAAACGTTTCTAGAACGTTTCTTTGGAAACTTAGCAACGATTCTCTGAAAGTGGAAGAAACGTTTCAGAAACGTTTTAGAAACCTTGAAATGTCCGCTTTCGGTGTCTCAGGAAACGTTT
>UELU01138096.1:12554-47547 GCA_900490025.1 Megastigmus dorsalis | reverse complement strand
CCACTGCTATCTTGAAATGAACCGTTCCCAGCTTATATTACCAATTGTTTATATTACCAATGCAATTATTTGTATTCAAGGCTGCAGTATCGATAGTCTTAAAGTCAATACTTATAAATAAAATATTCTCATATTGTCTACAGTTCTGAAAAAGACATGTTGCATTACCTGGAGTCTTAGTCAAAAAGTGAATTTGAAATTCAAGTGTCATACTTATTCAACAAAAAAATAATAATAAAATTTTATTTTCGATTTGTCGTTAATCTAAATTAACATTACTTGTTTAAAAATGTGTTTAATAAAGTATATTTTACTATTAATTGTTCAAAGTCGACATTTAGCATTTGAAAATAATAGTGATTTAATATCTTCATTTACAAAAAAAATCAACGGAGATGAGCGACCATATCAAGTATTACTTTTTTCCAATAACCCTTCACCACAAAAAATTCTATCCTACAGTGTAATCCAACACATTCCTACTGTTTTGATTGATTACGAAAAGTTTAGCTTTATTAGTAATGATACATTCCCGCAGTCACTGTTATTCCGAAATCCAAGACATGTATCACTGCTTATAATTGAATGGTCTGAAAATGATAAACTAAGAAAGTTACATCGATTTCTAGATATTCTTGTTACGATGCCATCAAAGTATCCACGACCAAAATGTTTAGTTATATTATATACTAATAATATATTTTATGAAGATATTAAATTGGTACTGTATTTTGCTTGGTTGAAGAAATTTTTGGATTTTTCGATACTTAACATTAACAAAGATGTCAAACTGAAGAAGTTGACAGCATTGTTACACTTTTATAATCCATTTTACGACGTCTACAGTGCATTGAATTTCAATGTTCAAACCAAAATTTTTCCTGATAAACTAGTAAAAGGAAATAATTATGGACTCAAAGTTCCAGCATATAATGGCCCTCCTTACCTATTTATAATAAAGGATAATAGTACAAAAATAAAGAAAATCGGTGGCACTTATGTACCATTGATGAATATTGCGGTAGAAAGCCTAGATTTTTCATACGTAATGACTACTTATCAAGATAATACATCAGTTAGAGATTTTTTTCAAAGTGTATTCAATAAACTTGATAACGGAAAACTAAATATGATGGTACAGCCAGGTTATTATGCAGAGGCTACAAAAAACTTGCCTGCGATCGACATTGGATACATCAGTGAAAACGTAGTTGCTCTAGTACCAATCATACCAATTCAAAGTATACATATTTTTTCTTTAGATATATTTGTTTACATATTTCTTATTCCATCAATGATTTGGTCATTAAATATTTTATTAAGTGCATGCAACAATAATAATCGAACAAAATTGAGATTACTAAATGTCTTTCAAATTCTTTTCGGGGTATCAGTTATTCATACGCAAAAATTTGACAAACGAAGTATTGTGTTTTATGTTACCGCATTATCTTTTATATACTCTATCACTTTTTATTTGAAGTTTGTGGATGTTACATTGATACAAGGCGACGTATCTTTTGATACTTTTGAAGCATTGAATAAATCACAAATTAAAATTTATGATGTTGATACCGGGTTGGATATCTTTTTTAAAAATCATCCAGACCCATATGTGCAAAGTATAAGTTTGAAGGTGATAAAAATAAGCAATAAAATAATATGTCTAGATAAACTGCGTAACACTAAACATGCAATATGTATAAATACTTTTGGCACAGCAAATGAGTTTGTACAAAAGCATCGATCCATTGATGGAAAACCAATAGCAAAAATCGCTAAACCTGTATTCTATTCTAGCCGCTGGATATATTTATTTGAAAAAAATTCTGTATACATCGACAAAATTCAGTACGTGCAGTTGAGGATTTTTGAATCTGGCATTCATAAAGCCGTTCTTAATACAGCGCACTATAATCATTCAATAAATAATGAGTTGGAGGAAGCAAATGATAATAACTTAAAGCTCCACATGTCTTTAATTATAGCACTTGGGCACATAACATCAATCGCATCTTTCTTAATTGAATTATATTATTAATCACTAACTGAATTGTAGATCTCTAGTGTTACACAGCTGCAAAAATAGTTTGAAATATGTGATTGATTTGTTATTATTCTGTTATATCTGTTAATAATAAATACGGAAATATTAATTGCTTTATTAATATAACAATTAATCTTCAATTATTATTTTTCTTGTTAATGTTAGAACAGAAACGTATAATATATACATAAAGATATATTAGATTAGTATAAGAATAGTTCCAAGTAGAATTAGGATCATATGTCTATAGATAATTATATCTTATCAATTGTGATACAAGTACAAGTTCCTGGTAACTTGATACTAAGTTGTAAACCGTAATAGAATAAGCCAGCAAACGGTAAAAAATTTCTGCAGTTCGACGATTGAGGTACAAAACATTTCAGGCAACATTTCCCTGCCACGAGTTAACGTGTCCTGTCTCACACAGACTTCTTAAGCAAAGCATAAGATATTTGCCATTCAAGTCAACTTTCTCAGATGCGCACCGACATTAGATAATACACTTTACGCTGCACTAAGCTGCAGCAGCGTCACGCGAAGGGCACTAGCATCATCGGCTGCAGCAAAATTGAATTAAAAAAAGCGTTGCAGATCGAGGGGAATGTCTGTGTGTGTGCGTCTGAGCGACTGACGTCATTTAAGCGCAAGGCGAATGCACGCGGCTGATGACTTAAAAGTAACTTCCTCGATACGTGGCGATCGTTGAGATTTCTGGAATTTCTTGGATTGCCGACCGTGGTGTAGGAATAGGGATCTTAATTCAGCAACAGCCTTATTTATCCCATGTAATTTCAACGATATTTTTCCCTATTTCTAAAAAAGTGACTGTCACCTAGATAGACAGCAATTAAAATTGTTGTTAAGATTGTAGGTGGACTTTTAGCATAGCGAAGCTCTAACTTTGTTTTTAGTTTTAGAAAGTTATTAAAATTTGCTACTGGTTTACTGTACGACTGAGACAAGCTTTGATGCACTATCGCAACTCGCGTTATTATATTTTTGTTCAATTGCTCTGTTTTCGTTATTAGATGTGTAAAACGTTATTTAACTGATAAGCATTTTCCTTCTCTAAAGTATCGCCAATACATGAAATGTTTATAGCTTTTCGTGTCCAGGTGCTTCGGAATAAATATGCAAGTGCAATAGAATTTCATTAAAAATCTAAGCACACCTAAAAATATTTACGTCCTACGATTGCAAACTTAATTTATACTACATAAAATTAAGTAGATTGTTATCGTACAAATGACGGCTACATTGATTTATGAAAGCTGTCATGCATCTCTAAACGTCACGTTTAACCTCATCTCGAGACTTTCTTTCTCGAAACTTTACGTTACTAAAGATTGATGTCGTGGCAGACGCGCATATCCCGATAAATAATTCAATGCCGATTGTTCATCAAAAATGGTTATTATTATTCATACATTATATTTGCAACGTTTAATTAGGTTCTTATTGTAATATAGTTCTTCCGTGGTTATGGTTACTGATGCTCGGTAATAAAGCGACGTCCATGCGCTTATTTTATGTATTTTACGCATTTTAATAGAACTCACGCAATATATGTCCATTATATCAGTTTGAGTTATTCGACTACGTCGAAGTGATTCGAAGGATATGTGGAAGTTTAAGTGTCTTGTTGTACTGACGTCACAATGGGAAAACGGTACACGGATGACGTTACAGTAGAGTATTAACTTTCAATAACTTTACTTCAGTTTATTCATTTTTGTACGGACAGTAAATGTCGAAGGTTTTTTTTCTTTTCACACGATTTTATAGAAAGCTACTGCGTTGCTTGTGTACGATTGTAAATTAAAGTCGTGATTGAAGCTGATGTTTAGCTGAAATGAATGAATAAAAATCGATTAGCTTCGGCTTGTACTCATTGAAATGTATCCTTCGTTCCTTTTATAGTAAATTTTATAGTTTTTTTGCACAGTTTCATTATCCGTCATAGCCTAATTTTCTATAATCTGTTATTGTGTGAATCGTTAATGAAGAAATTTAATTCGTATTATTTTTGCTATAATATTATAATAAGCTTCTTATTGAGAATTAAGGCTTGGCACAATTAAAAACTACTTCCTGAAATAATTTAGATCATTAAAACCCTTATTCTTTAATTTTTCTTGGAAAGTTAATTCTGTGAATAATAAAACTGCTAAAATATAATTTGTAATTTCTTAACCCTTTTAATCCTGAATTTTTTTTAAATTTATTGTGTTTTCCTTATTCCTTTTGATGTATTTTAATGAACTTGATTTGAATGGTTTGAAGTACAAATTGAGAACTACTATATTTAATTAAATTATATATTTCGGCTTCAAATCTCTCGATACATTAAATTTCTGAACGATTTATAATAAAGTAGGTTTTATTAAATAGATCTCATATGCATCGAATTCTTTTATACTAATATAATATTAGAAAGTGCAAAACTTAAATTTCTGAATCAATATTAGGATATATTATCAAAGTGTATTAGAAAAGTCATGAATTGTATAACAGCCATTGGGACGGCAAAAATAATCTCAACAAAAATGTTACTGCAGTAGTGATATCAAATTTTAAGCGTAACTAAATCTAGTTTCATTCGAGCTTAACTGCAGACAGAGAGACAGAGAGAGAGAGAGAGAGAGAGAGAGAGAAAAAGAGAAAAAGACTCGGATAAGTCAGTGCCCTCGCATAATAATGCGTGAAAGTCGGTACATCGATCTCGCGCAAAGGCAATCGCGCGCGCACGCAACCTCAAATCACAGTTTCACGCCGCTATGTGTTAGTTTTATGGAGGTCTGAATGTTATGTCTACATAGCTCAAGACGACAATCACGCGCGAGCGCACGGCAATGCGAAATTGCCTCTTCTCTTCCTTCCTCCATCTCCTCACGTTTTTTCTCTTCTTACTCATATATATACATATACGAAGTTCCTCTAGGGAGAAAGAGCGAAGACTCGTCGTCGCATTAATCTCCTGCAATTACGGGGACGTCGATATAAGATTTTAATCGCCGTAAAATGGAGCTTTTGTCTTGGAACGCGCAATTTCTCGTCTTGCTATATTCCTTTTCTTTTTTTTTTCCTTTTTTTTCCTTTAGCTGTTATTAAACAAGAGAACGAGAGATAGAGAAAGCGATCGAGAGAAAATGGGAGAAAAAATTGCTTTTCCACATAATTTTTTAATGCGCTTATATTGCGGTCGCGTACCTCATTGCATTTACAATGAGAGAGAGAGAAATTATCTTAATCGATACACTACGTATATATCACGGTCTCTAAGCGCACTTTTTTTTTTATATTTATTCGTAAAAGCAATTACTCGCGCGACATCGTGAAATGATGAAAGAAACGTGCGCCTGTTTGAGGCAGGAAAAAAAGAAGTACAATTATCCATTAAAAGGATTACAAAATAATAGGAGTATAACCTTGGCTCTCTCGCTCCACACTCTCGATGAATAAAGATTGTTTTTACAAATTAGTTCCCGTGTATCGCGCGACGATCTGCTAAAGGATGTGCCTTTAAACATTGTAGATTATGATCAATCGATTTTTCCTCGGCTTGCAATACCTGGACTTATTACGCGCGATTACAGCATGTATATAGGTGCAAGTCGCGATCGAGCAACGACGACGGCTATGAGAGGAGAGAGAGAGAGAGAAAAAAGACGAAGCGCAAATTCAGAATAATGAATTGGAGAAACGAATTTCCATAACGATTGGAATAATAAGTGGCTCGTGACGCGGAGATGCGAGCGCGCTAGTGACTTATTTTGCCCAGGGATATACCTGTACAGTCATCTCTCATGTGATTGAATGACGAAAAAAAAAATGTAGCGTGGAACGTGATTTTAAGAAATATGTGTATATATATATATATGTATATATTGCTCTGAAATATGCAATATATGATCGTAAAGACTTGTGATGCTGCAGCTTTAGAATTGCACTGTGTTACGGGTAAAATTGATTTATGGGTTTATATTCTATTTATAATGTGCTAAGACATTGTGCGATCGGCTATAACCGACTTCCACATCTAAAATAATGAACTGAATGTTTATTTATAAACTTCATAATAATCAATGCATAGATCGATTCCTTGTATAGAATATTTTTAATTAATCTAAAATCAAGTTAATTTAGGAAAATTACATGAGCATAGTATACGGTAAAATTAATTCTGCAATATTTTAGCATAGACGGAGAGAATTCCCAAGTAAAAATTACAATAGTATTTTGTGATCGAATCGCAGACTGTCAAAAGTAGAAAAATTACAATAGTTTCTGGTAAATTTTACTAGATGCATATAAAATTTTACTATTATTTAATCATTTTTACTAGAAACTATTGTAAATTGTCCACTTTTGACAGTCTGCGATTGAATTACAAAGTACTATGGTAATTTGTTCTCGGTGTATAAATTAAATAACAGCGCGGTACAATATATAGCATACCCCCCTTATATTCGCTAAATAAGCGTCGCCACACATTCGTGCACTCAACCCCAATCGATCGTCCCTTTCCGCACCCGCAGCAAACAATTCAAAAGAACAGATAATAAACTGACGAATGTAATTCACGCGGCCCCCAGAACATATGCGGATGGCTCAATCTCTTCCTCCATCCTCCATTTACCGTCACAAGCATCGCTCCACTTTTTTGCCGTAGTAGGATATACGTCTCGTGAGCGCGACGCATCTATCGCAGCCGCAGGCGTGACATCGCGATCAGCTCGCGCGCGAGGGAATATCTGTACGGAACGCCTTCGTCATACGGGCTTGAATAACAGATTCGCAATCTGCGATTCTATATATCGGACTGGATTGTCTGGATTGTCGGGAAACGAGAGAAAGAGTGTGGGATATATAGAGAGAGGACTAGAGCGATTGTTCGAGACAGAGAGAGATGCGCAGATATGGAACGCCAGCCTATAGAGCACCAAGGGATTTTTATCTGGGTGTTTGAGGTGAAAAAGAACATTGTAAAGACGAAAAAAATTGCGAGCTATTGTGTGTGTGTACGAGGTACGAGGTTTTCTATCGTGATTTGAGTAATATACACTTGATATTGTATAGCAAGTGGTTCTTACATATAGGTGTATTTTATGCGTAGTAACAAATTTTTATCTAAAGAAACTCGATTACTATAAGGTATTTCCAAATTCCTGTATCTGTTTTTTTTTAATTTGCATCATGAGATTGTATATAGTAAAATATAATAGTAGATTCAGTCAAGTTTGGTCTCTAAGGTTATAACTACAATTTACAAATAGATTTGAATCGTGCGCTTTTGCATTAGCAATTTATCTTATTCCTCTTTATAAAGGAAATTTTTTCACAAGTTCATCGCTCCGCAATTATAATTCGATTCGATAAGATCAAAAAGGTAAGTTTCGCACTCGTCATCAACAGATGCATTAGCATTTCGAAATCTTTGCACGAGCCATGGAACAAAACGCATTATTGTTAAAGCCGATCTCGAGCCATTGATCCGCGCTCCAACGTCAATTGAATCTCGAACGCGAACAAAGAAAAAGAAAAAGAAAAAAAGTCGCGTTGCACGAAAAGGTTACGCTCAGTATATATATGCGAAACCAAAAGTACGCGCGCAAGGAAGAAAAAACGAGAAAAAGAACGGAACTATAGGTATGCGCGTATACAAAGAAAGGAGAAAAAAAGATACAGACGCAAGGAGTGTAAACGATGACGCGGGGAAATAAAGGAACAAACCGCGAATGATTGCGGCTTCGCTTCATATATATATATATATGCGGTATATAGTCGCGAGAGCGCGGCAGTGCGTGAGTTACTCGTGGTGTATCGCATTGCGAATCAAGGATAACGAGAGATCGAGTCGAGTTAGAGAGAAAACGAGAGAGAGAGAGAGAGAGAGAGATGCGTGCGCGCTCGGGAGAGAGAGAAAGACGAAGAGGGGACCTCGAGAGAATATCTCGCGTTTGGCGCCGATTGACAATACGAGGAATCGATGAGACTCTCCTCGTCCCTGTATGTGCAGTTCGCGCGCAACTCTGTACCTATCATAGTCTCTCACCGTTTTTTTTTCTTCTCCTTCTCTCATCGTTTCATATATATACGTCGAGAGAGAGAGAGAGAGAGAGAGAGAGAGTTGACTCACTTACTCCGCGATACGAGATGCGCACCGTCGTCGTGATGTCATTCTTTATAGCCTCTTTGGCCTGCCGCGAGCCGCGTATATATAATAGGACTTGTCGGTATAGCAGTGTGATGCTTCCATACAATGTATATATATATATGCACTTTTGCGAGAGAAAAGGTATAGAGTTGTAGACGCGTGCTCGAGATTTCGGCGAAAGATCTTTCGGACCGAGAAATGACGGTGTTCACTGCACATGAGTGAGCGAAAGAGAGAGAGCGAAAGGTTGTTGACTTCGAAAATTCTGCTTTTCAGATAATTGGCCGGTACACGCAAAGCTCGTTCTTTTCTTTTTTCGGAGCCGACTTGCGCCTGCTTTGGGGGGGCTATTTGCCGCTTGCGTCTTTTGCCAGTAGTCGATTTTTTTCTTCTTTTTTTTTATAGAACTCCGAGAAAGTTGAGCTGCCTTTTAAGTGCTGGTCGTGTGCTGAATTTCGTATGGGATGTGCGAGCTGGGAGCTTTTTTCTCGATCTGCTACTCTTGTTTTTTTTTCGATTGGGGATTTTCATGTTGAATGTATAAGGAGCGATTGAATTGGCACAGATTGTATATGGAATATCGACGTATATCGCGTTGTCGTGCGAAAAAAACATTTCAGTATTTCAGTTTGAAATACTGGTGAGAATATCTTGTGTTGGTTCTGATATATTTGAACAAATATATAAACTTCGATGGAACTACATAATTTATTTAAATATAAGCTATTATTTTTTTTATACTACGGCAGCGTTCAAGTAATTACTATTAATTCAAGTTTACTTTCCCGTACAGTTGAATTTAATGAAAAATCATAAACAATTTGCAAATATCTTTGGCTCGAATGATAACCAATAAAGAAGAAGAACCGACTATAAATACTTTGAAAACGCAGAGGCACAAACCAAATATAGTGCGCGTGATACATCTGTTTTGATCTCGCAGCGCGCATTATTGCTTCTTCTATATAAACCAAACGGGCCGGTCCACTATAGGATAAAATTATATTTCGGAAAACCCGTCAGAAATCAACAAAGTATACATTGACCATCGGCGTGTCCATTCGCATTGTTTTAGTCCAATCACCGAGCGGGTAAATGTCAACACGTTACTCGCACACGTGTACTCAAAATACGTTTGCATGCGCAGAATGCCAATCTCGATCGGTTTTCAGTTAAAAGGATCATCGGGCATTCGCCGAACACAACTAACAGACACACGCACGACGCACGTCCAAAGCCATTAGCATGAGCTCATTCGTTTTTTTTTCTTACTTTAGTCCGACGCCGAGAGCGCGCTCACGAGATTTATCCCACTGATATATATGCAAAGAGTAGAAAAAGAAGTGCAAGAAAATCGTGCGCGGAAAAAGCGAGTACTCGTATAATCCTTTTTATACGCTTTATATATACCATACGCAATCGTTTACAAAACGCCTGTATCGCGCCGTGCAAATACGCTTCCATTATAAAAGCCGTAGGTCTCGTATATACACGCCCTCCACTTGTTATCGTCGCTGATGATGTATACGCGAGTGAAAATTATGATAATGAACGGGACGGGCGACATTGATTTTCGTAGCGGACGATTTTTTCACCTGTGCCTGTGTATGTACATATATATGCACCGACGACGTCGCGCACGAGAGAAATTGAAAATGAAGCTGCTTCCCTCTCCTGCCGCCACGGGGACGCGCGACATCGACTTGGGAATTCCTTGCCCGCCGTTGGCGTCGCGCGACGCTGCCGCTGTTACTTTTTTTTTTTTGTTGTTGCCACAAGATATAGTTTAGATCGAGATGCACGATGTACCGAGGTATAGCGATAAGATCGCACCGAATGTACAGCGACGGATTAATCGTGGGAATACAAAGTAGCTGCCGCCGACGGGATTATAAAGAGCGATTGCGATGTGAGCGTGCACATAAAGGGAATTTCGCGGCTGGGTTATTGTTGTTCGTGTATATATATAGCGAGATGTATATCGATAAACAGGCGTATATATGCGCGGCGATGAATTGCAGCGAAGAGGCGATACAAATTGATGTAGATGTGTATAGTGCGAGGATTCGCGGGAAATCGTGACGCGATTTAAGCGCGAGTTCGTTGTATAGCTTTTGTTGGATGTGTCCCCGGTGATCATAATATTTATACCGGGGAAAAGATAACTCCTTGTGTGAAGTAATTTTCGGTCTACCGTGTTTCTAATGCGTTTCCATTGAATTGATAGGGGGATTTACAATGTTTGTTAGTCACGACCTACACGAATTGAGTACTCGACTATGTTGAGTTATATATTATACGTAACTAAGGCTAAAAAAAACTTAAGACAACTGCAGTTGGTAAATTATGTTTTGTATATGTCAATTTTTAAATCAAAGTAAAGTCATTTTATTTAATCGTATAAGCTTAATAAACCTTCGATGAATAAAAAATAATCTTTTCTCGGGTATATACATATACATCGCGATAAATACAAAACCTGTTTTGAGTTCAAATTGAAATAACGATTGTGATGTCTACGGCAGAAAACAATCTCGTTTGTTACTTTAACCAGTTACATATTCTGCGATCGATAAAGATAGAGAGTTGGGTCCAAGTCTACATCGTTATTTTTAATCATGTCGGAAGAGTCACCGGCTGCGCCTTCGTCATTGTTTTTATAAAATCTTTATTCTTTTTTTAAATATGTATAGCAGAATTATGATGGGCGACGAAGAATTAAAATTTACATTTTAAAGCGAGCTGCTATTATTATAAATACATTTTTAATAAGTATATATAAGAGGATGAACTGATTCTGAAACGGAATTTACTCTATAAATGTAGAGGTATACACCAAATCCATAAATGAATGAATCACTATTTAAACAGTATACCACTAATTTTTGCTAAAATCGATGCATTATTAATCGAAAGGAATCAGGTCAGCGGCTGCATCAAATCCACCGTGCGAAATCTCATTTCTCGCAGACAGTTCGAAAATTCATACTCTAATTGAGTAAAAGTCGACGATGCACATCCGGCAGCAACTCGACTTTTATATATATATAGAACACAAGGATTACATTATCGGCGCGCTTCGATGCAATTTTTAACGGACATTCAGAAATAAGTAGACATTGGTAAAGAGAGAAAGAGAGAGAGAGAGAATGAGAGATGGAAATGTCGAGCAGCGTCAATTCGAAGGAGATAGGGTCGACGCTCCGCTCACCTCGCTATTGCGCGCGCGGGTATAATTTCAGCAGCGCGGGCAGGAAAGACATCGGTGAGCTGACTCTCGAAATATCCTCTCGCATTGTCGATACCTTCCCCCCTCACGGCGATAAATAAATGAAATCGTATTTTAAGATATAACCGTTGCGGTCAGAGCACTCGCGCGCCCAGAGTCGGTCGGATTATTTGGATTATTGCTCGGGTGCAGCAGATCCATTTTTGGTGGCCGAATGCCGAATGTCGCTTGTTTCATCTTTCTTTTCTCTCTCTCTCGTTGGTTTTATGAAAATTTCAGTGGAAATGTGGGGTACCTATTATTGTGTGCATATTTTGAATAATTTTTAGAGTGGCCTCGCGGGAAATCGGTTGCTATTGTTGGATGATCCATTGGTTATTTAAAGATAAATTGCGGCTCGATGTGGACGATCGGACCAGATGTATATACAATCTGATTGCGTTGTGAGAATGTTATTGATAAGCTATAGAAAATATTTACATATATTCTTCTCGATATATACACCGTTCCTTACTTTATAAATATATTTTAATTTTTTACTTATTACAGTATTGGTAAAATATTCTTGTTTAAATCTATCTAACGCAAAATAGTGTTCCAACCTAAATAATAAAAAAGGAAATCACAAAAAGCAGCTGTAATAAATCAAAGAGTATACATGTATATAGATTTATTCAAATGAAGTGCATCAACAGTTGATTAATTAGCCGACATCGAATCATTTTCATCGTGATATAAGGCCTGCACCGTGTACAGCCAATTGCTGACCAACTTTCTAATCTCGCGTTACATATCGGAAGAGAGTATTTTCTCATAACGGTTACGAGAAATTTCCAAGATAATCCATCCGCGTACCGATATTACTGCGTGAAAACATATCGGATCGAATAAAGGAAATACGGTCCAAATTGACGCCACCTACAGCCGTGCGAAGTTATATGTTAAAGCGCTTCATTTCTTCAATTACAACATTTCAATCGATGAGCAATATCGATCTCGATATATATGAAATCTCAGCTGCGCAGCATCTTCAAGCCTCTGCACACATTATCGGTCTCAATGGTCAATATAGCGACGCGTATATAAAAAAAAAGCGAGCAAGCTCGTAATATCCCAGACATGAGACTTTGCGCTATAGGAAAAAACTGTGCTAAAGGAGGAAAAAAGAAAATCGATCCAGATCGAAATCATTTGTTTACGTTTTCACGAGCAGCAGCAGCACCACCACCGCGCGATATACTTAAATAGGAAGCAAGATATATAAATATACATATTTCCATCTCGGGCTAGACATATACAAACCTGCGGTGCACAACACACACACACACACGTGTGCGTGGATCGTTCGCAAGGTATTTAACCGATCTCGATATTCTTTCTATCGACATCACTCCGCGGCTGAGCGACTCATGGCAGTCGCACCGCTGCAAATTCGCGGGACGCTATATATATATATATATATATATATCACGCGAAACCGAAGTAAACGTGATTTAGCGTGTAAATAACACGTTTTATATTTTCATTCGCGCGCGCCTCATCGTGTATATAATAATGCGCGCGCTTACGCAATAGCCCCCTCTTCACACCTGTATATAAATAATAATTCACGCTGCCAAACCCAGGATGAATGACATATTGTAACGAAAGAGAAGAAAAGGAAGAGTTGTTTTTTTTTTCAACGACGGCGGCTTATCAGCGAATTTACACAATAATTGACGTTCTTTCGGCGCTTATCGTCCTCGCACCGAAGCTCGAATTGTTCAACTGTCTGTATCGTCTATATGTATGTACGAGTCCAAATATATCCTGGATATACATCTAAAAATAAAAATAGGAATTTTCGTTAGAACTTAGGGATCAGTAGTAACAGCCGAGTACGACCATACCCAAATTCTCAGCTATACCACTGATTTTCCACCAGTCGCACAATCCATCAAAGGTCTATATATTCACCGCGTATAGTCTCGTTCTCATATGGCACACAAAAGTCAGGGCGCCGAAAGAAAGAAAAGAAAAGAAAACGAAATAAAGAAAAGGAAAGAAAGAAAGAAAGAAAAGGAAAGAGCCGGCGGCGTCGCGCGTCGTCGCGTGTCCTCGTTCCCCGACAGACTCTTAAAAGCTCATTGTTTTACAGCGTTAAACAAGTGTAAACAGCCATCCTCCTGACACGATTCCTCGCTCGCTCGCGCGCGCGTGGGGCCCATACTCGTGTACATAACACACATCGCTTTCGAGCCGGCCAATTAAAAACTCGTTCCACATTCGCAGCCTCCCCCGCGTGGCAGTGCAAACTCTCCTCTATTATACACACTGCACACTTACACACTCTTGCGCACTTCAAAGGAAAATCTCGGCGCTCGGGCATCGCCGGGAAAGAAGACGGACGTGTAGCATCTCCGCGGAATTAGCCCTTTTAATTATATACACGAAAGAAAAAGTCCCTCTCGACGTCACAAAGCGCGACACTTGCAGACTGCACGCGGCTGAGAACGAGAGAGAGAGGAGAATCGCGCACTGCTGTCTCGCAACGACGAAGAAGTCAGCGGCAGTGTGAAAAGTATACGAGATACAAGCGAAGCAGCACCTATTTTTTCTTCACCCTGACAAAGGCACACCTACATATAGAAGCCAGGATACGATCAGCATCCGCAGCAGCAGCTGAAGCGGCAGCGGCGGCAGTACAAGAGAACAACACACACGGAGAGCGAAAGAGAAGGCAACAGCGGCCAGGAGAGCGAGAGAGAGAGAGAGAGAGAGAGAGAGAGAGGATGACGAGGTCGCGCGAGAGAACACGAGACTACCTCCTCTTGAAACGAACGCGATTTCCAACGACGACGACGACGACGACGACGACGACGAAGACGAAGACGAAGACGAAGACGACGACCACCTACCGCCACCTCTCTCTCTCTTCCTCTCTGCGCGCGCTCAGAGAGAGGGAGAGACAGTCCGCGGCATATACATTGGCGCTCGCGTACAACGCGGCGGAGTAGAAGAGAGAGAGAGAGAAACGGAGCTCGCGCGCGCGCGCCGTATACACACGAGAGAGTCAACGCGAACGCGCAGTCGAGCAGTCAGTCTAGCACGAGCCACCGCTCAGGAGAGTCGCGGAGTGAGCCGCTGTTGCTGCTGCTGCACTCAGCTCAGCTCGGGAGACAGAGACAGAGAGAGAGAGAGAACCGGCGGGTAACTCGCGAGCTGCTGTGCCTCGTTGCTGCTTCATACATATATATATACATACAAGGTACGTTTCGCATACAATACACGAGACACGCCGTATACAGTCCACACGCAACTCGCCTCGCTCCTGCACGTACACACACACTCTGAGAGAGAGAGAGAGAGAGAGAGAGAAAGAGAGAGACTTTTCTCCTTCGCAGCAGCAGCCGCGATACCCTCCTTTCCTCCTTTTTAACGCCGGGGCTTTCTCCGCTTTTCCGGCTTCTTCCCTGTAGCCCCAGCCTCTGACACTTGCGTCTATACCTATTGCTTGCGCGCACACACATATCCACGATATATAGCCGCGCTATAGCATTGTGTGCTGCTGCTGCTGCTGCTGCTAGGTATACATACTTCGACTCTCTTGTATATATAGGTACAGACTCGCGCTGCGTGTATATGTACGCGCGTGTGTGGCACTATAAGCTGGCCGCGTTAGGTCGATGCGCCGTAGTATCATCCAAGACTCGCCGAGGGAGAGAGAGAGAGAGAGAGAGAGAACGAGAGAAAAGCTGCTGCTGCCGCCGCCGCCGTGGTCGTCGTCGCTCAGTCAGTGCATATATACGTGTATGTATCGCTATAAAACGCGTGTCGCGGGTTTGTTTACGAGTGCGCCAGAGAAGTTTATGTGTCTGTCTGTGTGTGTGTGTGAGAGAGAGAGAAATAGAGAGAGAGAGAGAGAGAGACTGTGTGTGCGTGTGTGTTTCGGAGAGCGTGGGATCAGCTTGAATGACGCGTGTCAGTGTGTTTGTGCCTATGTGTGTATGTGTGTGTATGTGTGTGTGTGTGTGTGTGTGTGTGTGTGTGTTTGTGTGTGTGTTCGAGTGTCTGAGCTGCCGGCCTGGGAAAAGAAAGTACATGCGCGGCTTGTACGCGCGAGAGTGTACGCGAGAGTTTTTGATCGCTGTACGGCATGTATGCGCGAGGGTTTGCGAGTGTGTGTGTGTGTGTGTGTGTGTGTGTGTGTGTGCTCCGAAAATCCAATTGTGTATCGCTCGTCGAGAGGAGCGAACGAACTCGAAAAAAGATAGCGAGGCCCGTGATGTAAACACCGGGTTTCGAACGCGCTTATTTTTATTAAATTGTGTGTACCGCGTGTCCTCTTACATATTAGGCTTTTTGTGCATATATGCATGTGAGTTTGGTATATCGAGTGGACGAGGATCGACGATTGAAAAGTTCAGCGTTGACGATGTGGAGTCGCGGCAAGGATTGCAGTGGGCACGTATAGTCATTGTTCGGGAGATGAGCGTAAAAAAAAGGGACATGGGAAAAGTGATTTGATATGCGGTGGTATCGAGGATATATACGTTGGTTGGATTTTTCCGTCGAGATTCAATGATTTGATCGGTTAATAATTGGCTATAACTGCAATCTCGAGCTAAAATTAATCCGGTGAAAAGATTCACGTGTGATTTTAACACTTACTTTTATATATATATAGAAAAAAGTGGATGTTTCGATGAGGGTCGAGAGAGACAGCATTTGTTTTTATATTAAAATTTCTAGTGTATTTATAGCCGGCTGATTGATTCTTGTATGAAAATTTCCATTTTGTCTGTATATTATATATATACGTACGGCTAAATTAGTAAATGCACACCAGCCTATAAATTCAAATATAAATCAATAAATATATAAGCTGCGGGGCACTTGCTTTAACCTCGAAAAACAGCCATTAATCATCTAAAGAATTTAAAAAGGCGACTCGCTTGAAAAGTGACTTGATATCGTATATGTAGCGTATATACTCGAATATCTTAAAAATCCGCGAAACCTTCAATCCTTAAATGGCGGTGGGCGCACTATTTATAGTACCCGTCTCACCTCTCGCCCGGCCTACAACACACACACACACACACACACACATACAGACACGCATATATACCCAATAACCCCAATGTATACATTTATCGCAATTAAATTAAACGCTCGTTTCACAAGATCCTTAATACGACCACTTCGACACCGCACACGTATATGTATATATACACATACAAACATAGATTTTTCATCGTCTACACGCGGTAAGAAAAAAAACGCGCTCTCGCAGACAGTTATCCTTGACCGGCGATCGATGCACAAAATCGATGCAGTGCCCTGCATCGGGCTATACACCCGAAAAAAAAGGAAGAAACAAAAAAAAATTAAATTTACCCGCACACCGCACGAAATATATATACTGGTCCTTTACGTAATGGGAGCCCGCGCGCGCCTTTTAATTGCGTAACCCCGAGGAGCGCGTGTATAGATATATATATAAGATGGCGCAGCTGGTGCCGCGCTTGAGTTCGAACTTGAAGAAAGAAGAGAAGGAGAGAGGAAAAAAGTGTGTACGTGTGTGGAAGAATGCGCGTGCCTGACCGGAGAGAAAAATGAAGAAATCCATCTCTCGCGGCCGAGTGGCATGATCCTCTTTTTTTTTCTTCTTCTTTTTTCTTTTACCGGGATGAGACGCGCTCGCGCGCGCGCTTAAGGATATATTTTGCAACCGAAACGGGATCGTGCGGAGCAGAACGAATTTGAAAATCAGGGTACGCTGTCGGTCGGAAATAGCCACCGGCCAGAGTAAAACTGTCCTCGCGGTCCGCGTAAACAATAAGATTTGGCGGGCAGTATCTGAATACACACACACACTTGCGCGCGCGCGCAATAACTAATATCGTCTCGCCCGTGCAAAAGTGGCGCACTCGAGATGTACATACCTATACACTAGCACACACATATAAGTGTGAATATATATATAATGTGTTTGACCACGAGGACACGAGCAGGAATCTTGGGTGGCTACCAAAATATTCAGCGCCGGCGCACCGAGCCACGACCTCTGCAAACCAATTCCAACGAGACACGCGACGTCTCGCCTAAGACCAGTTTTTCCTTTTTTCTCTTTACTTTTGTCGAGGGATGAACGATGTTTATGTATATTTCGCGGAGTGAGCTGCAAACGGAGTAAACATAGTGTATTTTGGAAGAAAGCGATTGCGCCGCGATCATTCGCGTACTTCTCGACTTTGCCCGTCGACGCGCGATCGAATTTATTTGTTTAACTATTTGCGCGAGAAGCACTTTCTATACTTCGTTTCGACTTTTTAAATACACACACTTTTGGTTAACCTTGATGTAGAGCCGAGCCGATGCTTGTACGACCTTTTCTTTTCTTTCTCATGTTCGAAAAGATGGAGATGCGTCAAAAGCTGTGTATAACCACGTTGCTCGTTTAAAATTGGTGTTTAGAGTAAAACTATATTAAGCCTTAGCCCTCTACTAGTAGTTATAAGTAGAATGAGTCCGGCTCGGTAAGACACTTACATGTGTAAAGTATCGAGAGCTTTCTTATTGACTAAAAAAATTGGCGCATAAAAATTATAATATGTGGCTATAAAGATTTTAAACTTGGATTTTAACACTTTGTAATATTCTTGAAAGAAAGTTATATGAATACCTTAAAAGTGCGAAATATCTATCATGATAAAATCTGAGAGATGCTCGACATATTGACAGAAACATTATTTTCAAACGCTAATGTACCAAAAGAATATTATATAGGAATACCATAGATGTTTTATTATAATTATATAAATTATACCTTGAAGAGTTCAAATTAGTTAAACGGTAAAAAACGTCATTTAAAGAAATATTATTATTGTTTTCACTTTTCATTAGTATTATGCTAATAAGCTATTTAACATACTTTCATTGACAAATATAATTGCTATTTCAGGGTTTCGAAATCAACCTCTGTTAACTATCTTTTTAGTAAAATATATTTGAAATCAATCATGATTTTTAAAATCAACATAAATATTGATTCTAATCGATATTGCACTTCGAATAATAATTTCTTATAACTATATAAATCGAATTAAAGATAATTGAACAACAAAAAATAATGAAAATCATGGAAACAGGGTAAATTGGCGCAAATATAATCAGAAAAATAAGTAACTAAATATTTGCAACATTCGCTGCTCCACGAGACACCGCACAAACTACCGTTTCCTTCTCGCACTTGACAAATTGAACGAGTAGCTTATGCAGTCGCCGCTCATCGTCCGCTCGACATTCATTTTCATCTATCGAACAACGGTTCCAGATGATACGAGAAAAGTCACCTATGCACACACTCTCACACACACGCACACACACACGTATACACGAGAGGATCAATGTTTCGCGCGAAGAAGTGAAAGTGAAGTCGCGCGTAGGCACTTGTATATATATACGCTTTACTCTCACGGAGCCTAAAAACGAGATCTCGCGTTTATCGACGTGGGACCGGAGGGAAATGCTAAGGTCGCACAAGCGCGGCGAGGCAATAAAAACCGCGGCCGCGTGTTTATACTCCAAAGTCTTCTTTTTATCATCGCGCGCGCAACGCGGAACGAAAGCTTTTTTCGCGGTGAAAATTTATAAGCGGACATAGATGCACGGAAAACTCGTGGTTTTAATATACAGACGGAGTTTCGAGGGAGCCAATGACTGCGTATATAGGAAACGTTTTTATATCGCTTGCTCGAGTGTGGGAGACATGTTTTTGTGGAATATTTTCAATTCGGAGTGTGTTGACCCGATTGACTTTTACTACATTTCATTGTCTAAAGTCTTTTCGCAAGTGCGACGATAGAAAAATTTCATTACTTTTGTTTAGGATTAAATTTGTCAACGTTAACAACTATGTGTACGTTCCAAGTCTCATAATCGTTATATTGAATATTTAGTGCGAAATTGAAATTTAAATGAAGAAGAAAAAAATATTATCCCGATTCATTTGTATATGAATTAAAGCATTAATTACGATAATATATCGCGTAATATTCATAAAACATAACTCCGACACTGGACAGCGATGATTTCCTTAACACGACAAGATCAAAATACTCATTTATATCGGGACGAATTGATACTCTCACTCTTTCTCTCTTTATGTTTCCGGATCGCGATTCTTTGATGTCGCAATTTCGTAATGATTATCATTAGCCGTAAAAGCAGCAATGGTAACCGAATCAATAATAAAGCTTACATCTAGTATTCTATGTGTATATGTTGTGTATGTGTATGTGTGTGTGTCTGGACTGTTATGAAATATACGTGCAATTCGAGAGAGGCTACTATCGTGGCCATTACGGTCACGCACAGCGCACGCGGAAATTTCGGAGAAATTATATTATTGACGTTTTTTGCGAAAATAAAAATAAGAGAGAGAGAGAGAGAGAGAGAGAGAGACAGGGAAAATCGAGCAGTTGTATAATAGTTCTGTGTGTGTTAGTGGCATAATGCAAAATTACTCGTAAATCAATATCGTTTAACGATTAGTTTTTATTTACGCAAAAATGCACATATGCAAAGGATGATAGGTGCGGTGCGAGAAAAACGCACACACATACACACGCACATCGTTTCGACGAGGAAACACACTGAATTTTAGCTGCAACTGAGGAGCAAAAAAGAGTCGTTTGCCTACGCGGTAATCCATCCATAGCGCGCGAGGCGATACTTTATTAATGAAGCTGGATTAATTAAATGCTGACGCGCAATATCGTATTCGCCTCCGGGAAAGTCATTAATTATAACTAAGTGTGTTTACCCTTCGCCAAATTTAAATTGCGCTCGTTGCTACACGCATTTTGGGAGGTGAATATTACGAAAGTGCAGGTGTGTGCGCGCGCCTATATACGCGATACTTAATGTGGGTAACGATAACAGAAATCAATATTTAGATTGGCCTTCGTTTTTGAACGTTCCTAATTTAAGAACGATATTTTTTTTAAAATGAAATTAAATGCTATGTAAAAAGAGTCAAAGGTAAAAGCTATGCTTCTAAACCAATCGCTGTATTAAAAATCCCGCAATTCTGATAATGAAAAAAAAAAAAATGGGCGGAGGGCGTCGCTATATAAAAATATCGCAATATAAAGCTATAATAATCACGAGAGAGCACGAGGCTACATAAAAAATATGACTGCGCACGGCAAAAGCCGGATCAAAAAACAACCGCAAAGCGCCGGCCATTGCTGTAATTAAAGTCTATATATAAGACACGAGGCACGCGCACGTAGCGCCCAAATCATTAAAAAAACAAAATACAAAAATAAGATAGTTCAAAGCATCAAGTATGCGACACACTGTTCAGTAGTCCATCGCAGTCGAGTGTAAAGGTTAGTTCTAATAAAATCCATCAACCGTTTTAAGACTCTCCATCCGAAACAATAAAGAAAAAAATCACTCGTAATACGACATTCGCGTCTGATTGAAAATAAAACTCGACTATATACATATACGCGTCTCGAGCTATTGCACCAGTCGGCTAACTCGACTTATACGGTTATATTATCAGATGCAGAGTCGCGCACATGCAAAGCTCCTGCCAGCGCTAGATACACGCAAACAATATATATATATTGCGTGTCGCCCTATCATAACGATATCGATGCGCTGCACACACACACACAAACGAACATCTGCATGGAAACGGAAGGAGGTGCACACAACAAACACGTGTAAATATCATCCAACCGACATCGCCTGTATTATATACTCTTTCTTTTTTTTTTCCCCCTCGCACTTGTCCACCGCTTCGGTGCGTCTCTTGCGCAATTCGCGCTGCACGCCAGCAGTAGCAGTAGCCGCTTTGCGATACTATATATATATGTATAACGTAAAGGTCGCATGTGCGTGTGGGGAATTACAGTCTGTGGATTGCGCGCAGGGTAGGGATTAGCGCCGCGGCATTGCGCAAAGGAACTGTTGGCCTGTTAATGGCCGTAATGCTCGACGTATTTTTCGTCGACGCCGGGATATTTATAGGGAACGGTGCAGCGCGGGGAGTTTGGATAGAACGGGTTAGCGCGCAGCTGACAATCGGCTGGGTTTTTGAAATTGCTGCGGCTTCTGGTTCCGTGTTTTTCTTGGAATAAACGAGCTGCGATCAGACAAGTCGTTATTGGGGAGGCTGGTCTTTCGCCATTGGTCTCTCTGTGATGTGCACAGGTAAACAAAGTAAAGATTGGGTACGTTTGGGGTCTACGCGTTTTGTTGTTGATCGAATAATTGTGTAAGATGAGATGTGCGCGAGAGGCGGGAGAATTTTTTTTTAATAATAACCGCTGCTCGGTCGAAAACATCGATAATATATAGATGGTTGACCATCAATGTGTATAAAATTAGTTCAGTGTGTATAAGTGAATTTATTTTTAATATACCGATACAGCCAGTCTTTTTATAGACATGCATACTGTATGCGCGCGGCGATGGGGAAAATAAGTTGTCGCGTCGTTGTGTATTTTCTAATCCGTAAACACACACGATATGTTTATAAGCGGACTTGCGGGATATGTCAGGTCGGAAAGACGAATCGTAATAAGTGACGCGAGATAACGAGAATATAAGAAGCGAGGAAAAATAAGATGTGATAATTCGTGTGTGTGTCTGAACATTTTCGGTGTCAAGTGTGTGTGGTGTGTGTATGTGCACGCGGGTGAGGGACGATGCATTCGTCTATACGCGGCAACAATTATTAATTGGAACGAACCGTCTTGATATTCATCATAATGAAGGATGTACAAAAGGAAGAATGGCAGAGTGATTAGACGAACCAATGGGACTGGCACGAATAACTATTTCCTTATTCGCACCATTTATATATGAATGTCCGATCTGGCTTGTGTATGAATTATGGTGACGTTGTGTTTTTGGGTTATACAGTAAAGTTTTAATAGGAAAAAAAAAAGGTTTCGTATAGCGAAGCAAAAGAAATATCTATATATACTCTAAATGCAGAAAGTTGTTTGTTTTTCAAAAAAGCGTCAATGAAGTAGAATTGCGGCATGAGTATAGCGATGAATGATAAATATGGGAGCATAAAAACGTGCGAGAATTAAATTATATAGATGCGCGCAAACAAAATCAAAGGAATGACGCTTCGTTCGCCGCTAGAGAATGCGCCTTACAGAATAATCTTTTTTTCCTCCCCCGATTTGAATGTAATCCGTGTTGCATGGAAACTTTATATCCTCCATGCTGGAGCATATACGCGACTGGAATCGGCTATTGGAAAATTATGCCGCGACTCGCCGTTCCTTCGTTATACACGTGTATATACATAAGCGCACTTGATTTATAGCGCGAAGCGGGCGAAATTTCGAAGACGCTCGCACAGTCTGTTTGCGCTCGTGCGCGTATTCCGAGGAATATTTTCCATACGATCCACCTAGTTGAGGCTATGAATTTTTAATTTTCAACCACAACTTCGTCGCTGCACACGCGCGATTCTTTTTCTGTTTACGGGGCACAGTCGGCAGCAGTGTCTCGTCATCGCGTGGATTTAGCGAGCGAAGAAGCTGCGACTCGCGGTGGGGGAAAAATGCAAATTGCGACGACGCGACGACGGAGAAAAGGAAGGATATCCTGTGGTCGTCGTGCGCTCGCGACAAAAAAAGGTGAACGTTCTGCTAATCGATACTTGGTCGCCTCTCTCTCTCTCTCTCTCTCTCTCTCTCTCTCTCTCTCTAGAAACGCACATAAATATCCGCGAAAAAAAATGTATGAATATTTCATCGGGTGCGGAGAAGTGACGGGGAGAGAGGGGACACGGCTGGCAATTAAAGTCCCGCCGAGAATAAAGCAAAACTGTAATTTATGTTTTTGTTTGGCTGACAATGATTCTCCCGCGCGGGAACTTAAACTGGGATGGAGAAAGGAGCCTTACAGCCGCGAGAGCGTCTTTAATAATTAGCCGAGAAAACATCTTTTGTTTTAACCGTTGCTGCTCCGCTGCACGCGCGCTTCGACCTTCCCCCCGCGCATGAATATTGATTATTTTTTTACGATTCGCTCGCGCGATTTTGGTGTATGGAAATAAGCAACGAGCCGCACGGGAATTTATTTTAATTTGGAATGAGGAATCAGGAAATCGGGAAACGGTAATGGGGGAGTTTTTAAGATCATGCGCACAAATAAATAAATGCTGCGGGTGATTCATACGGTATATACTTTATATGAGAATCGAAACGACTGCAGATAAACGAATAAGGTGCGCGAGTTGATAAGGAAGCATAAATTACAGTTTTTTTTTATTTCATTATTCTGCACCGGTTAGATTAATACATGTTAACAAATCGATCATTGATATTTGAAACAAGAATAAACTGCTTGATATACTTCCTTTACGTTCGATTTCACACGCTTTCGTAAATGAATGCAAAAATAAAGAAGGATATTACCTCAAAATTGTAGCAATTCCAAATCATTTATTATACGAATAAAGGTGTGTTTCGCACACCATTCCCGGTCATTCGATTAAATCGTTGTATTAAATCATTCGATTTGACCGACTAATACGCTTAGCTCATAAGACGCAGACTAGAAAACACATTATTTATACACTTGGCGCCTGACAGAGAAAAATTGTATATACTTATATGCAGCGCGAAGCTCGAACCGATACGAAACCAGTATAGCGAGTCAGACCAAAAAAATCCTCAATTAACACGATCGATATATATATATGTGTGTGTGTGCGTGTGAGAGAGACATACCCAATCAGCAGGTACGACGTACGCATCGCATTATGAAGCTCGCAAAAAAAGATAAACGAAAAAACAAGGCAGATATGCGACGTTTCGCACGTTGCGGATCCGCGTGAACGAGATCGAGAGTATATAACTCGGTGGTTACATGCATTTGCATAAAAATGGGAGAGGAAGTTTATGTGCCGCGGCGTGGAAGACTTGGTTCGGAGTAGACGTGCGCCGGAGAAGGGAAAGAGATGCGCCGAGTTTGGAAGGTCAAGGCCGTAAATAAATTGCCGAGCTGTCGCGCGCGCGCGCATCTTCTGGCTTTCGGCGCTTTTAAGAGTTGCCTAGGATCTCTTTCTCCCTGTGTGTGTGTGTGTACGGTTACGAGTGAGAGAGAAACCGAGAGGCCGAGAATGGCGTAATAGGCGAGGAGGTCGACATAATCCAAAACATCATCCTTTTCTTTCCACTGGCACGACAGAAGCTTCGCTATATGCTTCTTCTACTTCACTTTAGTTTTGAAAAATCTTCCGACTCGGGGAGATAAGATACGAAACTATAACGCTTCTTTTTGTTTGCTGGACAAATGCATATGCACTCCAAGTCTAATTAGTTTAATAGCAGCCTTGGCTAAACAAAAAGTATTTGTATTGAAATGTAGAGTGTTGTGCGGACCACGTGGAACCTTTCAGTATCGCTATTAGTCTTGCGGTCTTCGTCTTATTGCTATTTTTATCTTTGTATCTGTCATATACAATAACCGCGAATTGTTATCACTAATGAAGTTATAAATCATTTTAAAAATGATACAACGATTTGTCCACCTGCCTTGTAAACATGTCTTAATATCTTAATGTCTTAACGTCACTAGCATTCATTGGTAATTAAAATACTTATTTTGACAAACATTTTATTTATACAATCACATTAAAACATTACATTTCGCAATGAAGCACAATCGGTACTACTTGGAATATCAAAGTTTTCTTCAAGCAATTTCAACTATCGAATTTTCAACTCTAATAAGTTTACGAAACATTAAATTTTCCATAAGGTGAAAGGCTCAATCGATCATCATGGAACGTATAACAATTTTTTCTCCAATCTCTTTATTGCAACGTTTCGAGGGTGTATGTACTTATACCCTCCTCTTCAGCTTATAAGACTTAAAACTAATGCATAATGAAGTGTGTTGTTAACGTATAACACCACCCATGAAAATGTTTATCTGTTATATCACTTTTCCTCCATTTTTTTCACTCATAATTTATGAGAATCGTCAAAACTTATATTAACTCGGTGTGGTCGATCGCGAAGGAAATCTGTAACTGATTAAATTTTCAAATTTCATAATAAAAAAAAGGTCAAAGTGATTTTAAAGTCTTAACAAGATGCGAGTAAGGAATCGGTAAAATGTAAAACCGTCACTAAACTGCATCAATTTTGATTCAAGGTTCTTCAAGTCGCTTCGCGTAATTGTTGTAATGAAGTGAGAAAGTCATTTAAATAAGTGGCAAAATTAACAAGACGCTGCTAACTGACTGTCAAGAGTCTTTCTCTCTCTTTTCTTCTTGAGCGCACTTAATAAAAGGCCACGTAGATAACAAGTTTATTCAAGATAGAATTAAATTTTGTCGAATCATTAAAGCTGAGATTATCATGTACTTGAAATGGTATTCGCAAATATTTATCTATTAATTTAGACTCAATGATTTAAAAAATAATTACACTGACTAAAATTAAATAACCTTACAGTATTTAAAAAAAAAAGTATATTGTTGCCTGTAGCAAATTCTAATTCTGTCGATTAAGATATTTGCCGTAATAAGTCTTATAAATTTTTGATGAAGATTCATGAAGGGGCTTTAATTGCTCTTTATTGCGATAAAATATCTTAAAACGATTTAAAATCAATTTAAAACAGTTAAAAATCTACAAAAAAAAAATAAAATTCAACAATTGGCATCCATTGGCCCTAAGTGATACAAAAGCTAACGCAGACTCGTAATTTTTTCATTTTCGCACTCAAATAACAATTTCAGCTAAACATTTTTCAATTATCCTGTTAAAAATATCCTAGTCCAAAATTTCCAACCCAACGCACGCGCATCTCTTCCAATCGCTCGAAAGACTACGAGTATAACATCCAAACGTCTCCCGAAGCCTTAATTCTTACGAAAATACTTACGCAAAAGTCAAAGCTTCAGGCTCGACTCCATCCAATAATCCCTTATCTAACACAACTGATGCAATTCCCCGAAGCGTTCGTAAGTTGACTTTCAAACGCATAGTCTAGCTCTAGCTTCCTCTTCTCCTCTCCCCGAAGCGAAATTCTCTTACAGCACTTTGCCGCGTTCAAGTGCTTTTGCATCCGAGAGTGAGTGAGAGAGAGAGAGAGAGAAGTCACGAAGCAAGTCTTAGTCTAGGGGCTCATGTAGTGTTACATATTTTGGCCTCCTGAGTCCGAATTTCGCAGGTATATTATCAACAAATACTTATTATACCGAGATAATAATTATGCAATTACATTATATTATAATATTAAATAAATATATTTTACAACTAATTTTACCGAAGTATACATAGTTAATTTATGTACAATCAAAATTTTGTTATAAAATATAGTATAAGCATTATATTAGTATAAACATATCAGCTGTCATAACTTATTTTTATTTTTTCACAAAAATCGTAATTTAAGCCATATTATCCGAACCTCGAAATTAGGATTAGGAGGCCAAAATACGTATAATAAGCTTGAGTATAGGTGGAGTACTCAGATTGCTAGGAAACACTATACGAGCCCCTAGACTATCTCGCTTTTGGCCGACGAAATTTCGCTTCCCCTCGGGAATAATAGCCGAACGCATGTGTTGCATATATCTAGCTGTTGCTGCTGATGTCGCTATACTCCGAGTACTAATATCTGTAACTTTGAAATTTTGCAGGCGAATGAACAGAAGAGCACAAGATGCCGGGCCACCGTCAGCCTAACTCCCTGGAGGGACTTAGCTTGGGGCGCGTGTGCCAATTGCTCGACGGTACTTGTCGCCGCCTGCAGGTCTTGTCGCAAGAGTCCTCGGCAGCCCAGGTGCTCGCCTACGCCAAGCAGACCATACGACCTTACTACGCCAATGCCCTCACCGCTCGACTGCGTTCCCAGGTGATCGAGGAGACTTCGCGGATGCTGTACGGACCCTCGCCCGATGGATCGACCCTCATATCTGGACCCGCGCCTCTCTACTTGCTGGCCCTGCTACTGGGACACGATATCAAGAAGCTCAAGGTGAATCTCTGCTGTTACTACGGATGCAGTCATCAGACGTCGCTGCTAAAGCTGCTAGCTACAGAGGGAGTTGGCCTGGATTCTCTGGAGCTGGCCAGATCGGCGCTGCTACGCTTGGATTGCAAACTCCTGAGATCGGCCCTGCTGAGCATGAAGAATCTCCAAAGACTGACGCTAAGAAACATCGCGAGCGACGCCGTACTCCAAGTCGTGGGTAAGGCATGTCCAAAGCTCGTCATTCTGGACGTAGCTTGCTCGAGACAGGTGACCGACGCTGGACTGAAGCAGCTGCTGCTGCACGTCGAGTTCCGCGACAGAATACCTCATCCGGCCAATCAGGAGTCGACCAGCTGGTCGAGACTGAAGCGAGTCCTGGCCAAGCTCAAGGTACGCGGTCCAAAGTCCGAGAAGAGGGATAAGCAGGTTCTCCTGGATCACTGCGAGAGTCGAAATTTCCTCTGCGACACACTCCGAGTTCTGAACGTGGCGAACACAGGTGTGACGAGTGCGGGTGTCCTGTTGGCGCTGATGCACGTGCCACAGCTGGAATCACTGGCCGAGTACAGTCACATGGGCCGCGTTGTCGAAATCATGAACCGAGGCGTCATGGACTTCAAGACTCCGTTCAGTCTGACCCAGGCGCGAAGCTGTCGAACAACTCCTGCGCGCCTGGAACTATTGGCGCAAGCCTGTCCGCGAGTGGAAAAACTTCACATATCGGAGCCCCATCACCCGCCCGAAGCGTTGAGGCTCTTCCCTTACGTCACCTCGCTAAGCGTTCACGGTATACCGGTGCAGAAGGAGTGGCTGGAAGGTTTTTACGGCTACTTGAGAACCAACGGCCACAATCTCAAGGAACTGGATCTGCGCGTGGCCCAGAGCGAAGTGCCGCTGGACATAGACTTGAAGGAGATCTTCTTCTGCTGTCCGAACCTAAGAACATTCACCAAGGATGGCTCCAACGTCGTCTGGTCAGTTGGTCCAGATCCACCGACGCTCAAGCATCTGAAGAAAGTCCTGGTTGGTAGGACAGTGAGCGCGCTCACCATCACGAAGATCCTATCGCTGGCGCCGGAACTGACCGCCCTCCACGTTCACAGCTGCTTCGATCTGACGAACGAACAACTGGAGAAGCTGCTTAGCGAGCCGCCAAAGCCGAAATCGTACGGCTTGTCGCTTAAGCGAACCGAGCCAGTCCAAAACAATAGTCTTGTGCAAAATCTCGAGTGCTTTTACATATACGAGGCGAGCAAAGTCTCGGCTTCCACCGTCTTGAACATGTTCAAGAGCTGCGGCAAGCTGAGAAGGATCGGCAACCTCGCCAACTGGGGCCTCGACTGCGAAGGCGTGAGAACGTTGAGGAACACCCTGGCCAAGGCGAATCTCGACGTCGACTTGTGCACGGGCTCGCATTGGTTCTGGAGCGATTGCATACAGTAGCGATGAATTGCGACACGTCCGATCAACGGACGCGTCTTCACCCGAGAAACTTCGAGATCATCCAGTGTTCAACGCTCGGTTTAATTTTCTTGCGTTTCGAAACTTTGGAATGTTTGTGATAAACAGTGTACTGAATTTGCTTGGTAACAAAGTTACGAAGATCTGCGAGCATAGAATAGTGACACGATAGATTGAAAAATTCACTCCCGTTTTATCGTATATGAAGCGTTGTCGTGAACTGTTAGGAACTTGATTGCAACTAAAACGTTCTAACCCGGTAATCGCGCGAAAATTGGTCATAACACCAATTTGGTACTGATACACTGTTCTTTTTTCCCTGAATTAGTGAAATTAGAGTTGGATCTGTGAGGGGCGTTCGAGCGCAGACACGAAGTTGGGAAGCAGTCAATTCGCTGTCGTAACGATTCTTGTAGCTGCCATTTCAATATAATACTGTCAATGTTTTTTTTTCTGTTTTTTTTTTCACACAGCAGACTGTAAATTTATCAGTATTATAGATTTCGTCGGGCGGATAGGAAAGGAGTATTCGTGGTCATATACGTGCGTTCGGGCACGATATATAAGAGCGAAGATGCGTGCGAAGAATCGTAATTCTGTAAATTAGCAGCGGTGTAAACGCACAATAGACGCTCGAGTCGAATCGAATAAGAGTTAGCAGCGATAACTCGCGAGAGACTCGGCGGCTAGCAGTGAAACGGTGTCTTGTGCCGCCGCTGCGTAAGAGGAAGTGAGGGGGAGAGAAAGATTGCGGTCAGAAAAGTGAAATTTAACATAGAGAGAAAGGTTTTCCACCCGGTCATTATCGAACTATACATTATATGTATGTATATATATATATATATATATACATTGTAATCTCTGTCGTGACGAAGAGCCAAAACGACATTAAACCTATTAAGGAGACATTAGTAATTTAAGGCGAATCTTTTTGTTATACGACGATTTATGCTTTGATCGATTTTAGTATATATGATGCGCTAGCACAACTGTACGTAATAACAAAACGAAATTGTGTATCTACGTAAAATACTATATACGCATAGCAACTATGGTTTCTGCATTTATGTATACAACTAAACGAATAAATCCTGCAATGTTATATACCGCCCATATGATCCCTTTACCACGGCAAGTGAAACTTGCGAAATTCACCAAACGCCTAAGTATCCCACTATCCATATTCTCTTGGAAAATAATTTTTTAAACGTATATCCATTACACGAAATCTTTTTTGTAAAACATAAACAATAAAAATCATATGTAGAAACACACACGCATGTTTTGTCGTTTTATTCCTGATCAAACGTGTCATATACATAGATTATCGGAATAAAAGAATGAGCGCGCTTACCTCCGTTAGGCCGTGAGACTGTAAGAGGACGTTGATCAATTTCGTGTCCGTCTGGTAGATCTTGTAGGTCATGTGCCGCTGCTTCGCCGGTGGATCCTCCGGGGGCACGGCCAGCGCTGAACATCTGCAGATACAGAGAAAAAACAATTCCAATTGTCGTTATACTTGTGTGCTTCGTGTAGTTTTCGATTTACTATGGATAATCGCTTCATAAGGAAGATAAAGTACGTACTTGAACCGTAACAATGACGTCTTGCTGCCGTTCGGACCGTTCAGCAGCCATTCGTTTGGCTGCGCGTTTCTGTCCTTCGTAATGCTGCAACAAATCATCGAATGATCAATGTCATTAGATCGGTATACCATTAATGAAACACTCAATTGAGATCAATTTTTTATATAATCAAGTTCAGATATAAGTTGCGATAAACTTTCAATGCGGCTTATCAAAACAAATACATGAATAAGAAAACCCGAGTTTTGCAGTAAGAGAGTTTTGTTTTATTTATAAATAAATTTACCCTTCCAAGAGTCGCTTGTATAGTTGTTTTTGTATATTTTAACTTGACGTACTACATAAATATTTATTCATCAGAAATTTTGCTATAAAACTTCTAAGCAATTAAAAATTACTTATAAAAAATAATATAATTCAAGATTGTATAACGTACATCCGTATACCAACACACAAGCATAAATTATGGAATTTAGGACGCATCCGGCAATCCGCACAAAAACGGCGAATCGAATTAAAACCACATATTTTTAATATTCGATACTGTGTAGCTCAACTTGAAGAACCATCGAGCATACGCACAACACGAGGCTGCAGGCATCATAAAACAAAGAGGACGGATTCGCACGTGGTCGGTTTTTTTTTTTGTTAACCGCAGCACGACGCGACTGCGACGAAGACAACGCTTTCGTGAAGCAGCGCGAGTCAACGGCGGCGGCGGTTCAGCCATAAAAAGGAAGAGAGGCTTTTACGGAAGCAAAAGGCTCGATTTGCATACGGCGAAGGTCTTTGCGCGGTGTTGAAACGCGGAAAGAGTAGGCCCCGTGCGCGCGAAATGTTAATAGCTGGCCTGTACGATATAGCGGCGGCGCGTCCGACGAGCCGCGCGAAGGAACGTAACCGTGCCGCCGATTTACGACTGTTCACGGCACACGCCCGCTAATCGCCCCGTTTGCCGACCTTTTCGCGCTCGATGAATCGACGACTAATTCACTGCCAATGCGTTATATACATATGTAAAAATATATGCTATACACGGCTCTTCTCTTCCGTTTTTGCAACGGTTTATCGGAAATTCAAATTTCGGAGGCTATCACCATGTTATTTTGATCCTTTATGCGCTATCGCTTAAACGTCTCGATTCGCGAACGTTTTTTTATACATCGTTCTTATACGCGGAAGTCGCCTTTTCAATTTGAATTTATAAAGTTTTTTAAATTATCGTTTTATCCCGGGTGCACTGTTAGTTTTTTGCTTATTAAGTTTTTAAGCCGGGTCGAGTGGATATATAATCTGCGTGAATTAATAATTTCATGCAATGACGAAGAAGTGCTGGATATAAAATTCCGTTGAAATATTAATTTTAATTTTAACTGGAGTCTATTCACGGAGGTTTTATGTGCCGTACCAATTATTACTTCGAGTGAATTTTCATTTCGAATGATAATAATTAAGGAGTATAAATGGTTGGTCGAGGACTATTCAAATGTTATTTAACATAATACATTTTGAAATTAACGTACGATAATTGTGATGAATTAGATTCGTTTATAGAGACGCTTCTGAAACGGAAATATGTTTTTTTTTTAATCGGCGAATTAAAATGGATACGTCCGCAAGAGAAATGTCAAACGCATCTTTTATTGTATTATTCGTATTTCTTGATCATTTTAAAAATATTTCTCTATATTTGTAGACGAAAAAAAATTACCTAATGTATTTTGAATACTATTACAATATAATTTTTTTAATTAAAGTTAACTGATGTAGATTTTACTAAGACGTCACATAACAGGTAACTTTAAATAATTCTATACGTAATAAAGTAATAAAAGCTCAATTTGAATGAAGAATTCGTTCAAACATAGTACCAGAAGATTAATGTTTCTCCTTTTTGAATTTATTTTTTTTTTCAATATTATTTCAAATCTGTACAATAAAATGTTTTTCTTAATTGATTTATTCTTTTATCGATTTTGGGTGGTATACTTAATTCCAGTTTAAACACTCTCAATTGACATTCTACGTAAGCATTTACACATCAGACCTTAACATTTGAAACAGAAAAGTCAACATCGAACCGAAACGCATAACGATTAAAGCATCAACGAATAAAAAATAATCATAAATCAATCATTCCGCGTTATTCACAAAAAAAAAGTAACTCAAAGACATCAAGCGCATAATCCGGCACGCAAATTTTCGCTTTCTAAAACACGCACATTAAAAGGCGTAACTGCATACAGCTCTCATTAAGGCTACATAGTCGGCATTTGAAAAATGACCACTTTCAAATTCGATAAGCACAGTAATATGCAGAGTGCGCGCGACTCGATCCGGCTTACAAATTATCCTTGCATATATACATATATATATATATATATATATACAGGCGGGCGGTCGCTAATCGATACCGCGGTAACAGGCCAGCATATAGGCTGCAGTGGACGAGGCGGCACCGGCGTCGACGGCGACAGTGTCAACTAACTATGTAAGAAGCCGGTCGCCGGTGCGCCCCGAGAGCTGGCGCCGCCGCGGCTGCCGCGGACGTAGGTAACCGCGGGATCTGCCGCCGATAATAAAAGCCGCACTATATAACATCTTCCCCGATCGAAGAGCGGAATCGCGGAAACGCTGTGCACAATATGTACACGGGCTCGATAGAACCGGCTGCGTTTTCTTTGCTTAGTGGCTTTATGCGTATATATACACCCTAGGAATATCTCGAGTGGATCTGCTGATCGATCTCGCGGAACTGGTTCCAGTACCTATGCGAGCGATATGCAAAGCGAATACGCCGCCGCTGACGGAGGTCAAGAAACTCGCGGTGCTTTTTCACTTTTACGCCGCCTCTTACTGGACTAGTGTACTCGTCTAGATTTACCGTCCGATTATAGAGGTGGTGTGTTTCTCGTTTTAACTGAGGTTGCAAATACAGATTGAATATTGATCTTGACAAATTGTAGGCTTTAGCTTCGTTATTTAGTCGCGATGTGCACTTTTTTCCATTGCCTTTTCGCTAATTAGCTAATGTATATGCCGCGGCTTCCGCTATCGACAATGACACACGGTGATGATTTAGTCTTATAGTTTCGTTCATTTTTCTTAGCCTTCGATTATTTATACGCTGTGATGGGGATCGATCAAAATTTTTCCCCGACAAATCTCATATTATAAATTTGATTAGGATTCATGAGACGTTATTAGCTAATTCTTATTACAAGACTATAATTATTGTCCGAGTACTTCACAGATATATACATATATTGTTAGTCAGTTTAAAATGGATACAATGTTAAAAAAGTAATAGCAGAAAGTGTTATACGATCATCAATCGAACGAATATGGTTTCATAAATGTCTGATGAAGCCTGCGCGCATTCATCTGTTATTACTGCATTCATTAGTCCATTCAATTTGAATAATGCAATGGACAAAATATTCGAACATATATACATATCTCAGCTTGAAGACTAAATTAGCGGTGAAACTTTTTCAAATCCACACTCATTTCCATAAATATGTAAGAATCAAGTCTTACTTATACTATAAAAACTTGTAAGTACATCCATTACCTCAACAATCAATAAAACGCAGTACGAATGCAATAAACTATAAGCGGCAGTACAACGTATCGAGCGCTTAAAAAGTTTATGCAAATCAAAGGCGCAGCACGTAGCTCAAATGCCATAAAGAATCCTCCAATCAGACACGCGTAGTATATGCAAAACATCGATCCCCAAGCTATTTCCAATATACAATACTATGCGCCGCGCGTAAGCGAGCAAGGTGGAAAACTCTGCACGAGTGTGTGTGCCGTAGCAAAACAAGAGTATATATATATGTGTGTGTATGAGAGCGAGAGGCCAGCGGTTGTTCGAGGAAGCGCGTGCAAGACTATTTCGAAAATACCTGTCGGATTTGTCGGGATTGTGCAGCGGCTTGTGGACGAATGGCTCGAGTGCCTCCTCGCTGCTGTTGGACAATTGCGACATGCCGGAGAGGCTTGACGATGACATCAGCTGCTTCGGTCGCTTGCCATCCAGCTTCCCAACCGTGATGTTCTTCATCTGCGACAACATCTTGCACCTGCAATCACAAATCGGAGAAACAATACTGTTAATATTTGTGCCGTTTCATCCACTCGTTTGATTTGGAATTCGTGATAAATAGTTTTCTATCGTTCTTAGGTGCTATAATATGATTGGTATACCTATTCATGGACTTTTTTTATGTTGGACACGTGCAGAGAGAGACTAAAGTTATGTGGAGTGTACATTTTTAGGCACGACCACTACACGGTAGTGCCTTATATTTTCGTCATACTTATAAAAAGTCACATATTTAAGTAGAAAACAAACTTAATGGATTTTTCCCGCTAATTTAAGACGAATAGAATAGTAACGTTCCTATTTTGGACCACATCCATCGAAAGGCTTTGAAATGTCACACGTTCTAACTATGTCAAAAAATCGTTTTTTAGCTATAACT
>UELU01138096.1:602-12534 GCA_900490025.1 Megastigmus dorsalis | reverse complement strand
CTCGTTTGATTTGGAATTCGTGATAAATAGTTTTCTATCGTTCTTAGGTGCTATAATATGATTGGTATACCTATTCATGGACTTTTTTTATGTTGGACACGTGCAGAGAGAGACTAAAGTTATGTGGAGTGTACATTTTTAGGCACGACCACTACACGGTAGTGCCTTATATTTTCGTCATACTTATAAAAAGTCACATATTTAAGTAGAAAACAAATTTCTATTATACCGAATATGGGATTTGAGTAATTTTTTTTATATAAGGATGTATGTGTGTATGTTGTCAACTTAATGGATTTTTCCCGCTAATTTAAGACGAATAGAATAGTAACGTTCCTATTTTGGACCACATCCATCGAAAGGCTTTGAAATGTCACACGTTCTAACTATGTCAAAAAATCGTTTTTTAGCTATAACTTTAAAAACATAGTATATTTAGCGACAAGGGCAGAAAATAAAAGTTTTATGCACTGCTTGAATATGAGCCCGAGGCGCAGCCGAGTATTATAATTAATAATACTACTATTACAAATCACTTATATTATTATAATAGAAATTAAAATATCCCTGGTAGAAATTTAGCCGAGTTGATGACCAGCCACTAGCCATTACCGATTATATATGCGAGTTTTTAAGCGAGCTTACCCGTCTAGCAGACGAATAGCCCTGTCTATTTCGCCACAGTTTTGAAACTCAAACTGGCTAAGGACTCGACTATTTTAAAATGATATATTTGCTGATTAATTATAATTTATTCCATTTTAAGATGATATATTGATATCTAATAATATAAATAAATATTATTTGTCATATAAATATGCATATTACCATATTTAATTTGATAAATTAAACTAAAAATTTGGCGTTTAATGCATAAAATATTGAGGTTGTGCTTATAAAATATCACAACTCTTTTATTTGTAAGGAGGAATACTACTTATAATGAAAATAAATATTAAAAATAAATAAATAAACACCTTTCCTACAATTTTGAGTAGACTAAAAGTATACGCGACACGAGGAGAAAATACAAGTTGCTGCACTGCATGTACATGAGGCCCTCGGCTGCGCTTGTTGCTAAATATACTATTTCATGAAACGTTAAAAAACAAAATTTAAGAACAAAAAAATACATCTTTTTTCAGTTGAACAATATTCTTTAAAATCAATGTCTTCCACGATAACAGTGGATAAACGGTCAAAAACGCTTAAATTGGATAAAAAAACACCTTTTTGGGCATGAACATAAAAAATATTAATTTCTCACAAAAGTGTTAAATGTAAAATTTAATTGTAGAGCATAAAAAAACAAAACTTTTCTCTATTGAACATTTTTTGCTAGGAACGATTCATTTGAAGATAACAGTTGAAGCAGCTGCAGAGACAGCAACTGAATGCGAGGGTGAAGCGCGAGCAGTTACGGTCGTGCCTTATATGCAAAAAGCTTGACTTTGTATGTAACTAGTATACCTTGCATTGCAATCATCACTGGAATGCTTGAGCAATGGTTATGTACCCTGTTTATTGTGCAATCGATTTGCATTAGCAAGATTTACTGTAAGAAGTTCGATTTCCTGTGACTAATAGTATATATATATATATAAATAATTAAATTATTGATAAAACATTTTTCCTCTGTTTCAATACCTGAATACATATGAATAAATTTGTTCAATATAGAATTATTCTAATCAAAAGAAGGATAAAGCACATGTAACAGACTAGACCAGATCAACAGCCTGTCGTAAAGAATCACCGATAAAGTTTCTCCGCAAAGATAAATATCATCCAACCACACCGAAATAATAAATCTGTCACCGAAAGAAAGTCTCTCCATCAATATAGCCAGCCACCTACCAGTGACACCGATTTTTTTTTCCTCCAACCTATAATTCGTGCAAGCTAGGGCGATTTCGATCTTTCGATTCCGGCGCGCTCGCCTGCGGTCAAGCAAACAACGGATATATCCACCCACGCGCAAGGTGTTCACCTCCCCCTGTGCTCTTGTGTGTTCGTCGCATGACGGTGTGTGGCGCTGTTTTGCATTTTGCTCTCCTGTATACCGATACGAATCGGACGCACCAAGGCTGATTATAGACTTCTTATTTTCTCTCATGTCGAAGTCGCGTTACGTCAATCGATTCTATCGTTTCGATATCGTTTCGTATATGGTATTTGGCTCTCGACGTCTGTTTTCCGGATAAAATTCTCTTTCTGGAGCTATTTTCTATGCAGCTATGACTTTTTTTTTATTTCATTGCCATGACATTGGTGAATATTGGAGTCGCTGCACACATGTGTATAAGTTATTAATTTTCCTATTGGAGTAGTTAAATCTACGTCAACTCTTGAAATAAATCAACTTAATTTTGACTATTTTTAAATGACTTTTGACTTTTTTCAAGAGAAATATTACTTGCAGCAAAAATTTTCTAATTAGAATTTTTAGTGATATCCTGGCATGTATCTATTCTTATACATTGTTATAACTTTATCGATAATATTCTCATAATAATATTTATTAAATTTTTTCGAAAATTCCTGTTTCTTGCAATTAAGAAATTTGCATTGAATATTAACTTTTTCTCCGAAACATTGCTTGTATAGTAATTTTAATAATTCAAACTAAATTTAATATAATTCAGAATTATGAAAAATGTTTAAAAGTATCAACGACTATGCCTTTGAGTGAATTAACAATTTTTTATTATATTGAACTAGGGATCAGTTTATAAACCTTGTATAGTTATGCATGAAAAGCAGGTGTGTAAATCCTGGGTAAAAATAAATATCACAATTTCCAAACTACTTCAAATATTTAATAAAAAAAATGACTATCGATTATTCTTAAAAACAATTTTGTACTTCAAAAAGTTATTACTTACATAAATAATGTTTTTAGAAAAAAGTTTAAAGCATGCTTAAAACTATTTTAATAAGTCTCTCGTAATTCATCGTCAATAGCTACAGCAAACCACAAATTAACAATAATTTAAACAATGAATAATATATATTTTTACATTTAGGTCATCGAACTACCTAAAATCTCGATTTAAATTGCAACGGCGCAATAAAACTTGAACAATATAAAATTACTCCCCTTTATCGAACATTATCAACCCACGACAAAATCGTAAAATCTCGCATATCGCAGAAAATCGTCAAGCCGCGCGAGTCATCGAAGAGCAAAAAGCTCCAATTTCTCTTCTTAATATGCGCAATCCGGAAATCGAATCGAAGGCGCCTTCGCGTACGAAAAAAAAGGATCAACACGCATGTCCAAGCAGAGTGGCGATCAAAGAACTCTAACTCGGTCAAGCTAAGCTCGCGGATCGAAGAACCCCTTCTTGACCGTCTACATTATAAGCTCACGGAGGTAAGAAGTGCGAGTTAAAGGTCGATCGGAATACTGAACGACTTATCGCCTTGAAATCTATATAGAGTCACAGCTAGACTATTATTCTTACGTTCGCACATGTATACAGATATACCTATATGCGACAGAGCCGTTGAGGAATATCGGCGACTTTCGCTTTTGGCAGTTGTCTTCGCGTTTCTTTCGCTGCTACGCTTATTTGAACGTGTAAGTATAGCTATATGTAATGACGCGCTGTCTTTTTGCGTGCGTATTATGCGTTTGAAAGATCGCGGTTGGACAGTTCAGCAGTGACAGGGCTTTTCTGGCTTTGAGTGCGGTTTTTATTTCTCTATATAGGCTTATTTTACGTTTCTCTTTCCGCATCTGGGTTATTTTGTTTTATATCGTTACTGGACTGTGTCTTAACTGGTTGAACTTCCGGAGAACGCAAATGAAACATATTATATAGAGTAACTTGTACGTCGAATCTTGGGACGATACTAAATGTTAATTTGTAATTCGGATAATGAAAGTAAAAAAAAAGGCTGTTATTTTACTCGTTCGCGCGAACGACAAGCCTATAATAAACGTGAAATAAAGCAATGCGAGTGTAGTTGACTTAAATGATCAATTTTTCCCGGAGCTGAGCCAATACAGCTGCACGGTGACTCGCTGTCCTATGGTTTTACTATATAATTGCATGTACACGCGACATAAAAATTGTATGAAAGAGATTGGAGATATAGTTCAATGATGGCATTGAATTTGCTTGTACTACTTTTTCTTTTGCGAAATCAATTTTATGAGCGTCTGTTAAGGTCGCCGAAGCTTGGCTCTATTCATAATGCCATTTTAAGTAATCAGTTGTTCGTGCGCATCGGAATCATATCTTCGACTACTTCATCGAGTTGAACCCTTTACTAGCAGTTATTCACTTTAGTTTAAAGTGCATAGTATTTATTGGCTTAAGAGTAAACGTTATAAATCTGTCGTTTACTTATTTACATAACTTATACTATATAAAAAATGTAATTATATGTAAAAATTATTTTATTAAAAGAAAGTTGTTTAAATTTTCGTTTCGAGTAGACAGATTCGGCGATTATCGATAAATATTTCTATTCTCATTAGACCAATTTAAACAGCACTTTAAGTTTGAATCACATGTACAATATGTACCGAGAGTTAGTCTTTTACAAAATCTTCAATAATTAATTAATGAGACATTTTTATAGTTTACAGTTCAGTAGGAATATAAAACACATCTAACAAAATGATATAAGCCTTATAAAACTTTTATTGTAGAAAAAGAAAATGAATACAACTCTGTTATGTATATAAATTTTGCTGAACTGTAAGCGATCATAAAATTAGTTATTTATTTTTCTTACTATTTAACTTTTACAAAGTTTCTATTGTTTGTTTAAGTATTTTGCATCGATTCACTAAAAGAAAACAGGAAACATTACATTTCATAGTGAATTACAGGCAATTTTATACAAAAAAACTAAGTTTTGAAACAGACTGTACTTGTATAAAATCAGTAATAATTCTTCGTCAAGAGTATTTCTTCAAATTTCGTTTTAGTGAATCGATACTAAACACATTAATAAATAATTTAAGCTTTTAAACAGTTAAATTGAATGAAAAATAAAAAAGTGTTGACTAAATTTAGGATGCACACACGTCGCAGCAAAATTTGTAATTCAAAACCTAGTTAAATTTACGTTATTATAATATAATTAAAGTCTTATAAGACGAAACTATCTATCTTCATGGAACGCAAAAAACTTAGACGTATGTTAAAAATTTAATATTTTATTCATCTAAGGTGCGACATATATGCGCTCCTCTTCAGGCTTAAGACTTATGTCTAAAATTCACATTATGCACAGGATATTCGTCTGTGCTGTCAATACTGAGAAGTTTTTAACTAATTAAAATTTATTTAATTAGTTAGAAACTTTATTATTGACCTCTTTGACGACACCATCTTGGTTTTATAAGTTATATGCATAAATGTTTGACTCGTTTTTAATTATTGACAGTCTTGTGAAAAAATGAGTGAAACTAACAGAGGTCCAAAGGGAGAACACATTTTAATTAGTTAAAAACTTTTCATTATTGGCAGCTCAGACGAATGTCCTGTGCATAATGTGAATTTTAGTCATAAGTCTTAAGCCTGAAGAGGAGCGCATATATGACGCCCTCGAAACGTCACACCTTAGATAAATAAAAGATTAAATTTTTAACAGTGGTCTAAGTTTTTTGCGTTCCATGAAGATCGATATTTTCGTCTTTAATTGTTTAAACATAAAAGGGAACGATAGGTTTATATCGTTTACTTAAGCATATTTTACATTCCTACTCAGCTAAAACTTAAAGTAACACCTTACATGCTTAATTATCAAAGATTTAGTAAAAGACTAATTTTCGAAACAGACATTAGTGTGATTCAACCTTAAGCATAGCTAAATTTTTGCATAGTAAGAAGTTCCGAAAGCTTTTACAACGAAATGTTGAACAGTGTTTTAGAATTACCATGATATGTCATAAGACTGCCTGTAATAATATCTGAAAACATTCTCAATTACAGCTGTAACTATTTTTGAAAATTCCCCAAAACAAAATGCCAACCGAAATTTTTCTTTCAACCCCCAATCGCAACCCAATCAGCCAAATAAATACTACACGATGAATTAAACTAGCATTTGACCCACACCGTCCAGCGAAAATTGCCCCTGCATCGATTGTGTCTCGCACAAAACAGACGATTGAACCACATTTTCCCGCGCACATATTCTAAGCTTACATATATATATGCACGCAGCTCTCGTGCACGAAACACACGTGTCTCTCGCGCGCGCCGCACGAGAAGCTATACATATAACGGCGGCGTCCGCATCGCCTTGATTACACAGTCCATAGCGCGAAATGAATCAGACGCACAGCGCAGTACGTAGCAGCAGCAGTTACATTTTCATGAATTTTAATCAATTTGATCGAGCGTACGAATACATTATAAGCTCCGCGACACGGAAGCGTATATATATACATATAATCCTCTTGCACACGTACAAACACATATAGTCGCGCACAAAGAAAAGCAAAATAGGAACGCGCGATTCAAACGACGGCATAGAGCTTTTATCGCAGGCACATCACGCGCGGCTGTGGCGGCGCTGGCGCACAGTCGCCGTCACGCACGTCGCGCTATGGATTTGCCGAAAAAAAAAAACTCAAGTCTATAGCCGCGCGCAGCGAACGAAGCTGATGGTTCGTGAGTGGCAGTCGCTTACTGCTGCTATACGACGCGGAATTCGAGAGCCGCGGAACAATATCGGTGTATATATGAACCTTATACCGTACAGCTAGATGTTCGGGCGATTGTTATATACGTGTCTGGTATTTGCACGCGGCTACCGGTACGTCCGTGTATAATCGTCCGCTCTAGAAAGGCAGAACGTTGTATTGTATGAAGGCGAACGATGCCGATGGTTGTACGCGAGCGTAGAATTTGGGTTTGCAAAAGCGTCTCGGTATATATATACTCTTTACGGCTGACTGTACCTTTAACTGAGGAGAACGGAATTTCGATGGGTATATTCACATTGACCTAGAGTATCCCGTAACTCTTGAATTGCGAAGATATGAGTTCTTGGAATATATTACGATCGAGTTGATGGCGATTAAAGAAATTTCCCGCATTACGAATGTGAAAATTTTTGTTTTGACAATATTATTCACTGGTGGTTATTGTAAGCTTATACGAAAATTAGGATCGAATTAAGTTAAAAAAAAAAAGAAAAGAAAAGAAAAGATCAATACGTTGATTTGGGGATAAGGTATTTCCTTGTGAGACCCTAAATTAACCGCACGACATATTCACTCTTGTTTATATACACTTTTATTAAGTCGAAATAAAATCACCCCTCATATACAGCGGAATAATTAGCTCGACCTTTGTAGTAGTAGAGCCCCAAGTAAACTGAATAAGAGATTGTGGAAAGATATTTTGTATACGTTATCAAGGACGCTTTAATAACAATTACTCAGCTTATTAATTGAGTGAAACCCATAGTCAAATTATTTCTCAGGAAGCGTAATCCGTTCTAAAAAATTAAATTACAAGTAAACTACTTTTTCGATAAGTTATATATAATTGATTACCTTGATACCTTAATATGATAAATCTTAACCTAAATTTAATAGTGTAAATAATATCAGGTTTTTTTTAAATCGTAAGTATCATAAAACTATTAGATTAAAAGTAAGCACTTTACATGTACTTTTTCTTTTGTAACGTAATTATAGAATAAATAAAGAAAATAAACAGTTAACATTAATAGCATAAATATACTATAAAACATGAGATGAGTTGACTACCTTATTCTTGTACTTAAACTTCTTCTTGGATTTCTCTGCCTAGCTGTTTCATAACTTATCTTATTATTATTTTTATCCATTATTGAAGTTATACTTTATTAAAAATTCACGTTAAAAATTTATTATTTATCTATGAATATAATTTTGTAACCGCTGCCAAAGAACACTTCAAGTACCGAACAGCATAAAAGCAACACATCTTTCGGCAGTTTCACAAGTTTGTGTGAACACTCTCCAAAGAAATTTTGAGGAGGTTATCCACTTAATTAGAGATTGCCACGTGAGGAAAGTCTTCCCTCTTCTTGTACGCACGATCACCATTTCTTTCCCACACGTCGACTCGTAGCAAAATTCACGCGCTGCCGCGATCTAGTCCGACGCGCCACGAAAAAAGAAAAAAAAAAGAAAAAACAACCTGAAAAAGCGGCGCGACGCACTGCACGCACTCCTCCACCACCTAAAATCCCGCGTTTAGGTAGCCCAAAATTTTCCGTTGATCGTCAATGAAATCTATCGTAGAAAAATGTGTGTCTCGTGTTGAAAGATACGCGCGATTAGTGCCTAAAGTCAGAGTATGGACAGGGTGGATGATAAATCGTTAGCCGTAGAGAGGTTGCACTCGGACGTGAATCTTCACGTGAGGTCGAAGAGAGAAAGGAAGAGGAAGAGAAGTAGGAATGCTGCGCGCGAATTGATCCGGAGCGACGCTAACAGTTATCAGAGTGGTCTGCTATCGCTGCCTTGCGAGATTCACTTAGAAATTATGTCCTATTTTACGCCACACGAGATTCAGGTCATGCGTCACGTGTCCACCTACTTCGAGAACATCGTGTTGAACATTTTTAAGGATTACGAGGTTCTTTGTGCTTCTACGCGCGATACTCTTCTTATTATATTTCTCTTTTTCTTTTTTTTTTCTAGATCAGTATGTGATCGAACGAAGAGTTGTTTATCCTATCGCGTGTGTATATTTGTTGAACGAGTATAGGTATAAAGATTCGCTAACGATTTTAAGGTTAAATACTATTGTTGTACAATTCATTCCTGTGGTTTATTTATTAATGTAATACAGCGATGATATACCTTCAAAGCGTCAAAGCTGACTATATAACATTTTATTATTTAGATTGAATACAGTAGGTGCTGTAGCTTAAGGACGACTCAGTGTACACATTATACTATAAATGACTTCTAAAATATTTCGCGACATAGGTTAAACGTCCTTTTTAGCTTTTGATTCCATTTTTTTCAACTCAGTGATCATTATAAACTGAGACTCTTAAACTTTTGACGGTTATAATAACTCATTGTTGGTACAGTTTGTATTTATTTATTGTATTTGCAGATATCCAATCAAAACTTAAGTACTTGCAAGATAATCTGCGACTTAAAGCGATTGAAATTTGTGAAGAAGATACGCATAAACTGCAGGAGTGATTGTGATACCATAATAAGGCAAATATCGGTGTCTAATAAAGATCTGGAAGAACTTCACTTAAGAGACTGTACAGGTACATTCTAAATTATTCTTACTTATATTTTAAACTTAGAATGAAGGTCAAAAATGCGTGCATATAATTAACTCGTTAGCGTCATTCGTATCTTCATAAATTACATTCTTTGATTTTTTTATCCATTCTCATTTTAATTGAGCTATCTCAATCGCTTAGAAATCAACACCATGGCTTGATTTCTTTTGCCTATAAATCTACAAATCAGCACAATATCTTATTTCCATTTCACTGAATTCCCATCGACGAGTCTTATTTAGTATTCTGCTTTACCATTCTTATCGCGAGTATTTAATACAAATCGCTTAGCACAAATTTCATGCTACGCGAAACATCAACTCAAAGCATCATCCTTTCATCCTCCCGCTATAGGCTCAACGGCGAATTTGTATCTGAGGTCCGCATGTCTGACGTCGATCCTGCAGCGCTGCAATCACCTACACACGATAAATATAGAAAATATGCAATTTCGCGGGCGCAAGTTTTACCAGCTTCTGGGCCAGCTCGGCACTCGCTTGCGCTTGTTCGCAGGCAGGGCTAACCGGACTCAGTTTAGGACCTTCGTACAGCACATGACTCACATCGACGAGGAGACCCGCGCACACTTGGTTAGCATCAAGCTCGTCTGGTCCTTTTGGTCCGCCTGGAACAGTATCTTGTACGATATGACGAGTAGCGAGGGACAAGGCAAAGCGATATTCATCCGTTATGGTAACGCTTATCGTACCGGTTATGTCAAAGCATAAGAGACCTGGCCCGAGGATGTGATTTATTCACGATTTTTCCCTCGGTGGATTTTAAGTGTGTCTTTGCTTTTTAACTGGTACAGTCTTTGATTGTTTGCAAATTTAGTTGCTTTCTTCTGCTGTGTGCTCGTTCAGTGTACTGTGTGAGACCGAACTACTCGTTATGAAACTGAAGCAAATCTTAAACGTTGGTACAGATTCAAACATGTGGTAGCAATTAACAAAAGTAGTCGCCTATTCTGATCTTGAATATGTAGTGCCTTTTTCTAACAAACGATTATACTCTGTCAAAATCTCTTAAGTATCTATAAGTATCGCCGATGGTGATAGCTTATGAATATAATATTTATATTTTAAAATTATTTCATATATTTATACCTATTGTTGAAGTTATCGAATATAAACTGTTATAAAAATAATGTTGAAACTTATTATTTTAAATCATACACGAATAAACTATTTTGTAAACTTTGTTATCAGTTTTGGTTTACAAAAACATTACAAGCACGGAAGAATCTTTATTTTGTAACTTACTTTCTTGCACGATTTTCACTTTATATTGTCTCTCCTAGTCCTTCTAAATTTCTATAATATTGTGTAAAGGCAGTAAAAAAATGATATCGATGTTTAGTAACAGCCATAATGATACATTAACTACATTTTTGTTGGTGCAGCAATTTCGAAATAATTTAAAGGGCGCATACAACAAAATTATTTAAATACCGTCCAGTTAATTGAATTGCATTTATATCCATATTTTTTTAAACGACGTTCTTCGGCAAATCGATTTTATTGGTTTTCGTTAAACTCTGCATGCAAACTAATTTAGATGCGCTTTATTGATTTCTGAAAAATTTAGTATACGCTGCGGTATCAATAATTGAGATATTTAATTTCAATCACTGAAAAAACACTTTGGTAACCACAACCAAAGTGTACGGACAAATATCAGCCTTCCAAAGTATATTTGACAATCTCGCTGTCACATCGTACGACGTTGACCTTTCTAATATTGGTAAATCGTCGAACGAAAAGAGCTCGATTGCGAAATGCATACGTTGCACTCCCGTACATTTCAAAATAAGTACGAAACAAGCACGAAGCTACATACGCAAAACATCAAATCATAACACACTTTCGATCCTTTAAAAACGATTAAAGGAGGACAATAAGTCAGTCATTGACTCGGTCTTGCGACGAAGCTCCGTGCTCCGCAGGTTACTAATTATTATATCAGAATCAATCAAAATAACTATATCGTAAAACTTGATAACTACCGTTGACATCTGTTTTAAATACCGAATATCAAATTTAAAATTATAAAATCTTTTCAAAACCAATACAGATAATTTCGTTTCATTAAAAAAAGAAGTGAATTTGTTTAAAAATAAAAACCTCGTCCATCAATCTGCAGCGACAAGCCGAAAGAGAGATCTACACTCGTCAAACAATAAGTCCAACGATCCCAATCAATCGTTAAGAAATAAATCCATAATTTCAAATAATTAAGAATCACGGTGGAGCTATATCCACATAGACATACTCGTCCAGAAGTGAGAGTCTGGACATCACAATTGGTTCCGGTACGAATAGATTCTTGATTTGCGAATTTGTGGAGATATTTATTAATATATTATACTAAAACATTAGAATTTATTCTCATACGAATAGATTCTTCATTCGAGTATTTCTGGACATATTTATTAACATATAATATCACAATTGGTGCAAATATATTCTTGATTTAAACATTTTTGGATATTTAATAATTATTTCGCGCATATTTAGTAACATACAGTTTGCTAGAATAAGCGAAAATAATACCGAAATACTAAGTTGCGAAAGCATCGAAGAGAAAACGATCGATCGAGTTACTGCATCAGCAGAAATTGTACCTGTACACAAAAACGTAGTAACAGAGTAGTAATACA
>UELU01138095.1:0-11487 GCA_900490025.1 Megastigmus dorsalis | reverse complement strand
TAGTTCAAGATCCAATATCGTATCAATCAGGTGACCCTTAGTAAGTTCGTCTAGCTGAAGGCGTCTTTTAGCCTCATAGTCGCCCTCTGTGGGGGGATGCGCTAAGGAGTCATTTACTGGCTCCGGAGTAGAAGAGGGGAAGGGGAGGGACCATCCAGGGTCGGACGTGTCCATGTTGGAAATATTCGGTGGGGATACCCCCACCGAGCGAGGAGAGAATATAGATTTAAATTTATACGTTTTAATATTTATATGTTTTTGATTAGTACTTACCTGTGCGACGTGACGACACGGTCCTTAGGAACTTCTCGCAGTCTTACCTGCGATGGATGGTCGTACTGCGTTGAGTTGCATGCGGTGGCTTCTCGTGAACGATGTTATATACACAATACACAGAAAAATCTTTGCATTAATATAAACTAACTGAGACAATTTTAATGCAGAAAAATGATTTTGAAATATAATCCACCTAGCGAGTAATATTTAAACTATGTGCATATGTACGGAGTATCACGCGGGGTAAGGCGGGCCGGGCGCGCCGGAGCGGCGGTACGTCTTCTTTTTCGCGTTGTATATCTTATAGTAAATATTATTTGCACTCTGTGCAAAACATTGATTTATATGTAAAATTTCCTCAGCTTTCGATTAAAACTATTAAAAAAAATATTAAAAATATACTTTTTGAGATATAACATATTTTATATTTTTTAAAGGTGAAAATAAAAAATTTCGGAAAATATACTTACACCATTGGAAAGCTGAGGAAAAAATACACAAAATCTATGTTTTACATATTTTTGTTGAGTTCAGTTAGGTAGTTTAAACACGAGTTGAACACAGCGTGTTTTGGCGCTCGGGCGCCGTGCTTGGAGAGTTGACGTGAAACGCCTCATATGTATAACTAAATATATAAATAACATAAAACAATGCCAAAATAAAATTTCGTTATAGTCGGCTAGCATCCACTTTATAGTGATTTGATGTAGATTTGAATTTATGGACAAAGATCTATCTGGAGATATAGTTAACTAACAAATTCTGTTATATCTGAATTTTGAACCTTCTTTTCATTATATTAGAGATTTGTTGTGTAAATATAATTCCAATGCAACGATGAAGTGCATCTGTGCAAGATTGTTGGCTATACTTGCCAGCAATAATATTAGCACACTTCAAAATGTGGCATTTTAGCCGTTCCGTATTATCATCATCAATTTTTAGATTAAAGGATCGATGAACAACTTTGGTATAGATACAGCTGCTTTTTTTATGAATATTGAAGCACTACTTTTTATGACATCAATTATTTTCAAATATTGGACTATAATATTTTCTGAAGATCAGGTATGTTCCTTGTTTGCGACGTATAAGACTTTTTCAAAAAAGGAGTTCACTGTGTTCAACCTTTTCTGTTTTGAAGTTCAAAAAGGTATTCTCTCTGGTTGCGAAAAATTGGATAGAAATAACAGATCACGACGAGCGCTTAATTATGATCAACTATGCCCGAACTGGGAGAATTCTGACTATCGTATACTTGGGTGTGTATATTTATTTATACTGTTACTTTTAAAATACACTAAGCTGAGAAAAGCTTTGAAAATATGTCGTTCAATATTTCTTGGCTCTCACAATGGCTTAATCGAAAGATTATATGTCCAATCATCGAATTGATTAAAAAAATTAATTATATATTTACCTTGCAGTAAGTTTTTTTTTAATTGAACAAACTGAAATTTATAACTTTTTTCTAAAAAATTCAATTTCACGGAGAAAGGGTTTCATCCGAAAAACTGGTACTAAAACAGGGTGTCACCGGAAAAAACGGTACAGGCACCGAAAATTAAACTTCTAGCAACTTGATTATTAGTGCCTAACTCTTTATTTCTGATACCAAAAGTAGATGCTGTATTTTCAGAGACAGGACGATAATTTCTAGTGACGCCATCTACTTTACTCCTGCTAGCACTGGATTTTTCGGTACCGTAAATCCATGGCACGGGAAAAACCCGTGCCATGCTATGACCCGTGCAGTCAGTTGCGCCGGCATGTTGCAACTATACTTCGTGGCTCTCACTATACATATATTTGAAGAATGGTATCTTAAATATCTTATAATCTATTAAAACATAAAAAAATAAACATTTAAAGCTATATTATGTCCATTTTGGTTAATTAATGCGTATAAAAACGTTCTAGGTAGACTGTAGAAAATCGGCCTTTTACTCGCGTACATAATCTAAGTACCATAAATCTGCAGACGATACGGCTGGTGCAGGCGTCGCAGCGCTCGTGCCACGCCGCTTACTCGTTTTCAATGCTGGCACAGGAAAAACCCGTGCCACGTATCGAGAATTCTCGAGTCGGATCGGCGAAATTCTGTACCACGAATGACCACCGTTTTTTCCTGTGAAACCCTCTCTCCGTGTATGCATAATCGTTACATTGGAAAAACGCATATTGGCATGATGAATCAGAACACCTAACCCCAAAAATAGAGATGCTAAGGCTGGCAGCTGAAATTATTGCTACTACAACGGCTGTGACACCGGAAAAATCCGTACCACGTATCGAAAATCAGCGTACTAACTTGAGTAGCCATAATTCCGATACTAGCATAGCTTTACCTGACACCGTCCTAGGATTTTCTTATACCCGAGCATTGAAATTTAGGGTACTATATAGAGTATTAGTTTTTCTGGTGATTTCGTTTCTCCGTGTTGGTATTCAGGTTTATTTAGTGCACAAGATTTAAAAAAATGCTTAAACATAAAAGTATACAAAATGGTTTCTTATTTTTATTCGAAAGGGGTAGTAAATTTTATATAGAAATTCTTATGAAGTTGAGCATTTTGTTTAATTATTTTCGAGAATTTTTGGAAACGCTTTTGCTAATTTTAGTAAGCTGAATATTTTTTGTGTGGTTTTTTTTTAGCATAATTAATAACAAGATTCGATCATGGCAAAAAAAATTTTTTTGTTCTGTCGAATTTGATCGCCAAAAGATTAATTCGCCGGTACCGACTTCTAGTCTAATGCAGTCTTAACTATCCCGCTCAGAAATTCCACTAAAACTATACCCATCAGCATTCACCACGAAAAGAATCTTAGCTAAAAAACGCCACGAAAACTATCCCGCATCAATGTTCGCCACGAAAAGAATCTCACCTAGAAATATGCTATAAAAACTATCCCTCTTAAAAAGCTATCCGCGAAAACTATACCATATGGTTATTCGCCACGAAAAAAATCTCACTTACAAAAACGCCACGAAAACTATTCCTCTTAAAAAGATGTCCACGAAATCTATCCTGTATGGATATTCACCATGAAAAGAATCCCACCTGCAAAAATGCACGATAACTATCCCGCTGAAAAATATGTCAGCGAAAACTATTACGCATCAGTATTCGCGACGAAAAGAACCTCACTTAGAAAACGCCACGAAAACTATCTTGCATCGATGTTAGTCCTTTGCTATACGTCGGATCACCTAGAAATAATATTCGCATTAGGTTTTTTTTGAGAAATCATATTGAAAAAGGGACCCCTTCAACATAGCCGGATGTTACAGGCCCAAAAATTGGATAATATTGTTTAAAGAATGTTTTCTAAAAAAAAATTTTGGAAAAATCCTTCGATGATTACGAATAACTGTGAATTTCTTCAGAGGTTTTATAAAATTCGCGACGAATATATAAGCAAAATTGTTACGATATTCATTTGTGCCTATATGCTACAAGTGAGTCAACCGGTTTAGATGGACATAAAAATTTTTATTCAAGTAAAATCCATATAAATTTCAGGATTTAAAATTGTATGTTGAAACCATCATATGTCAGTGCCACATCCTCCAAAAAGAATTTCCAAAAATGCAAAATGGAGGCAATTTCTTTTAGTTTCATTATTTCATATTGTTCTTGATCTTCTTCTCTTTTATTCTTTTCCGGGATACCCTAAGACAGGTAATATTGTAATACATTATAATATTATAATATACTTTAACCACACTCGACTGACGATTGCTGTCTCTCATTGTGCTGGCGTATTCATTTCACTTAACAAATATGAAAGTGTGGTATAAACTCTCTTATAATATTAAATTCCTAATAATTTTCAAATTTGCCATTTTTACATTATTATAATATTTATTGTCGTCTTGAACACAATGAAATACAAAAAAAAGTGTCACGAAACCCTTATGCTATCCCGAGACTGCATGACGAACGACGTTGTTGCGGTTTTTTGTTTTGAAGGCGAATATTCATGAGAGATACTTTTCGTGACGTTTTTCTTTATTGAAATTCTTTTTCTGTCGAATATTGATGCGAGATGCGTTTTCGCGGACCATTTTAACCCATTAACGACCAAGACCCCGAATTTTCAACTAAAAAAAAGGTTGGAAAAATTTTGAAAAAGATCGTATTCGACGTATTTTGAGCTGCACTTTCGAATGGTGATACCGATTTTTTGTTAAAATACTCCTGCAAAAAAATATGGCGTATTCTTCACGAAAAAGAAGTTGAAAATTTGGAAATTTTCAACTTTATGAATTTTCTTCATAAGAAAAATGCAATGACAGTAATTGAAAATACTGCAAAAAAGTACAATCGATGTTTAAATATTACGCAAAATTTTTTTTTATGTTTCTAAAATATTTTTAACCTCTTCAAAATGGTCATATTTCGCAAAATCCCAAAAAAAACTCAAAATTTAATAAGCAATTTTTCAGAGAACTTCTTAGAGGGCTCTTTTACATCTAAAAAGAAGGTTTTGAAAAATTTCGGAAAGATCTTAACCAGCGTATTTTGACCTGTTCTTTCGAATAGTCTGACTTATTTTTTGCTAAAACACTCTTAAAAAAAAATATGGCGTGTTTTTCTCGAAAAAAAAGGGAAAAATTTAGAAATTTTCAACTTATGAATTTTTTTCATAATGAATACGCAACGGCAATAATTTAAATCACTGTAAAAAAGTGTAATTGATATGCAAACATCACGGAAATAATTTTGAGGTGACCCATTCAACAGCTAAGTAGAAATTTGTGTTTCATTTTACTCTTAGCTTGACCCAGAGATAACGACGTGGACGTGGTAATATTATGTGTTCTTTGGGGTGATTGATTTTAGTGAGTCCCCTTGCCTCTCACTGTTCGGGGTGCTTGATTATAGTGAGTCCCCTCTCCTCTCACTGTCCGGGGTGCTTGATTATAGTGAGTCCCCTTGCCTCTCACTGTCCGGGGTGCTTGATTATAGTAAGTTCCCTCGCCTCTTACTGTCCGGGGTGCTTGATTATAGTGAGTCTTCTCGCCTGTCACTGTCCGAGGTGTGTCATTATAGTGTAACACTTTGTAATTCAGTGCTTATTTTTCATACACGATTGACAAAGAGATATGTTACAAGACTGATAAAACAAAAACGTTCTTCGTCCACAATCGGAACATTTTTTTTTGTTGATTCAGTTTTATTGTTTCATGTTTTGTTTTTTTCATCTGACCATTTTGTACCTAAGTTTTAGCTAGTGACACCACAAATTCTTTATTTCCAATTTTTTTGTACCATCTCCACATGCTTTGAAAATAACTACTGAATTCACGATTGCAGTCTGAATCAATCGAATAAAAACCACCCTCCACGTCCATTTTTTGAACGTATGCTCGGTATAACATTATTGCAGTGTCCATCATGCAAATCTACTCCACCCATGAAACGATTGTAAAGATGGAATGCTTGCGGGAATTGTATATCTATTTTTGTTTTTGCAGTAGCACAATATCTTTTTGTAGGTAGTGAAGGAGTCACTCCAGCAGCTGTAGATGCAACCGATACTAATTTTGAGTCCATAACAGTTACATAGTGTATTCCACTATTAACATCATACTTCACTGCATATGTCCCCCTTTGAGATTTTTTATTGATGATATTCTTTTCTCTAATTCGGTTCTCTATAATAGTACAAGTAGATTTCAATTTCAGTTTATTCAAATGTACAACGCAATCTAAATTGGTAAAAAAATTGTCAAAATAAAGATGGTATAGAGGAATTTTTCCGGCGGCTGTCTTTGAAAAAAAAGCTCAAGTAAATTGAGTACTACGCGCGAACCCAATGCGCACTTACCTCATTTATCACCAACTGGTGAATTTTTACCAGAATATAGGTCGAAATTCAGTAAGTATCCATGAGCTGTGAAAAGCCCCCAAAATTTGAGCCCAAAGCGTACTGGTTTTCCGCGGATAAACTACTTCAATGATGTTCTCGCATAAGATTTTGCCATCATCTCGTCAATTAACAATGCAGTTTGCCAAATGCCAAAAGTTAAAATATTTTTCTGAAATATTTTCATGTTTGGACGAACACGCCACGTTTTATCATTTGAATGATTGTCAGTTGCTTTCGCGTATTTCAAATTTTTTTTTTATAGTTTTAAAGTTCTTACGGGACATTGCCGAAGAAACTACTGAACATGATAAAAAAGGATCTGTTGATCAGTAATCTCTTTGTGATTTTCAAGTGTTGAAAGAAGTGAACATGACAATTCCTATGAAAGCATTCAAATCATCCATTTCTAGGTTGAAACCATTTTCTCGACAAGCATCAATGATGTACTCTTTTATCTCGGTTGAAAAAAAAGTTTCCAATAATTCAATCGGTTCACTTCTGAGAATTTTTCTTTTGAAATGATGAGGCAAAAGCATTTCGTTTTCATACTTATCAGAATATATTTTTTCACCATCTATGTAATGGAAAATATGATTTTTTTCGAACTTAGCTTGGTCTATTCGATAATTTTTTTTAGCTTTAAGATAAGTGATATTTGGTAGTTCTTCAACAGCGTCATCATTAGCATCCGAAGCATTTGAACAACCAGAGTTATCTGGATTTAGTATTTCCTCTGATTCATCTTCGTCAGAAGTATACTGTTCGTCTTCGGATTCAGAAATAGTCTTTGATCGCTTTCGTGACATTTTGAAAATTAAATTCCATTCACAGTCTAGAAATGTTCAATGTACAATAAAACGTATATACCAAAAAATACGCAACTAAATATAAAATGTTGCAATATTCGTTAGGCGAGGAAAATAATTACGAATAAGGTAAGCGAATTTTCAGAGAAGACTTTTATAAACGTATAAAGCATACATATGACTTGATGAACATTGATGTTATGCAGGGTAACATGGAAATTCTCATGGAAATATGAAACAAATATATCTACATGAAAACACCAATCACGACAGTAGTATAACTATAAATGAATTACATAAGCATTATATTTAGCCCTGTTTGAAGGTGCAAACTTATTTCAAGAAGTCAATGATTTTTTGAAGTTATGAAAATGTTGATAAATTTAAACAGCTAAATTTATTAGTAATTGATGCTCAAAATTATTTCCAAAGTATAATTCATGAGGGCAACGTTTGAATTTCAATATGTCCGTTCCATTTCATCAAAATCCATTATATTTCTATAAGGATTTTACTAGAACTTTGTATTCAAAATGCGAAATACAACTTAAAAAATGTCAGGTAAGACCCCTTCCTAAATTCTTTGAAACCATTTCTGATTTGACAATAAATCTTGAAAAGTTATCCGAAAAATAGCTTGATCGAAAATTCCGTTTTTTGAGATTTTACGAAATATAGCCATTTTAGAAATATGAAAAATATTTTAGGGTCATGAAAAAATTTTTCTGTCATGTTTGCATATCAATTGCACTTTTTACAGTGATTTAAATTATTGCCGTTGCGTATTCATTATGAAAAAAATTCACAAGTTGAAAATTTCTAAATTTTTCCCTTTTTTGTTCGAGAAAAACACGCCATATTTTTTTCAAGAGTGTTTTAGCAAAAAATAAGTCTCACTATTCGAAAGAACAGGTCAAAATACGCCGGTTAAGATCTTTCCGAAATTTTTCAAAACCTTCTTTTTAGTTGTAAAAGAGCCCTCTAAGAAGTTGTCTGAAAAATTGCTTATTAAATTTTGAGTTTTTTGTGATTTTACGAAATATGACCATTTTGAAGAGGTTAAAAATATTTTATAATCATGAAAAAAATTTTCACGTAATATTTAAACATCGATTGCACTTTTTTGCAGTATTTTCAATTACTGTCATTGTATTTTCCTAATGAGAAAAATTTATAAAGTTGAAAATTTATACAAACACGCCATTTTTTTGCTGGAGTATTTTAACAAAAAATCGGTGTCACCAATCGAAAGAACAGCTCAAATTACGTCGGATATGATCTTTTTCAAATTTTTTCAAACCTTTTTTTAATTGAAAAAAAGCCTTGAAAAAGTTGTTGAAAATTCGGGGTCTTGGTCGTTAATGGATTAAGCGGGATAATTTTCCTAACGTTTTTGTAGTTGAGATTCTTTTCGTGGAGATTTTCTAGATGAGATTCTTTTCGTGGTCAATATTCATGTGGGACAGTTTTCGTCGGTACCGGTTAATTAAGAACTAAATATAAAGCCAGGATAGAAAACAATGATGTAAACTTATAGATATCGAAAACATGTTTTCTCCTAGGAATACCAAAAAATTGTTCTTTTTGCTAGAATAGTTCTCGAGATGTAAAGAAAAAAGGAATTCTAACCTCAAAAAAAAAGAGTTTTGATAAGCTACTTATCGATCGATAACGATAAGTCAATTCTCCTGTCAGGAACGCAAAATTTTTGTACTTTTAGTTCTAGCTCCGACATAAATGCGAAAAACGAATTCTAATATCAAAAAACTTATACTTAATTCTACTTAAATAACTTATCCTTATACTTAATAAATGAAGACAAAATACAATAAGGTGCTACGCGCGTTACTTCTAATATTTTAACATTTTGCAAATTGAGTCCAATTCTGTGAACTACAAAGAATTGGGCTCAAGTCGAAGAATGTTAAAATATCAAACATTGAACGAAAATGTAAGGTAAAAGTACCACCTACTGGACGAGTACCTTAGACTGTTCGACAACTAAATTTCTTATTAGTAAAAAATATATAAGTGAAATAAGCAAACTATTTTGGTGTATAAATATTATTTAGCTATTTAAGATTATATATTTGTGAATAACAGCTCAAAGTAGTTTGTTTTTTATATTAAAAATACCCTTGCATCAAAGCGGTCAACTACGAGGTGAGTTTCCATGTGTTCGCTTAAGCCTATTGACAAGGGAAACACATCACTTGTTTAGGAAATATTTAATTCAATTTCTACGTTTTCGTGAAAACTCCAGAATATTTATGAAGTATAACCCAGATAGCAGCACGTGCTTTACACATCTGGCGCATGCGTGTAAGCACGAAATGTCGACAATATGACATCATTGTGCTCTCTTTCTATGACAACTACAAATCATGTATGCAACGTGTGGTCATCGTGTAAACGCGCTCTGACCGCGGTCCCACGCAATGAAATGTCACGCCGTGCTTACAATATGACAGCAAAATGCGCGATTATGTTACTGCAGCAACTTATGTCAACATTTTGCATACAAATTGGAAGCATACGTTATAACCTCTAAATTAATTTTGTAATTATATATATAATAACGCAATATATGAATTTATTATCAATAAATGATTAAAACTAAATAACAATATTTTCTCTCGGCCATATGTAGTATAAATTAAATTATTAACAAATATTATTTTGTTAATTTTTTTGCATGAAAAATCATCTATCTCGATGAGCAATACATATATATTTCGTAATAGATAAAACTACAATAGATATAAAGGCAATTTGCTATTTTTATTAATCTCAAGATATTTTTTTAATTTTTAATATCTTAATATTTATAACAGTAAGCACTGAATAATTATATTGTTTTATTATAAAAATAGCTGTCATTTTATAAAGCTTGATTTAAACTTTAGATTCTTCATCGGCAAAATCAAAATTTTATTACAAGTGTTGCGTAGCGTAATGGTTAAGGTTTATGCGTTATACCCCGAAGAGCGTCGGATCGAATCCCATCAGCGACGGAAAATTTTTTAAGTGTTTAATATAATTTATAATTGCGAAAAATTGTAATGCGAGTGAATATTATATATATTGTAACAGGGTTTTTTCGGGGGTAATCCAGCAGCCAGTTACTTACCCCGGGCCGTACCGAGTACATCCGACGGCAACTCCAACTACGAGTTGCCGCGGCCTGCTACGACGTGAGAGCTCCTTGCTCTCACTTTTCTCGTTCTCGGTGTGCTCGTTTGCGTGTGAATACCTACACACGCACTGCCGGCTCTCTTTGCCGGGCTCGACCGTTCAGCTTATGACTTGCAGCTGATTGCTGCAAGTCCCGCGGAGAGTGACGGTAATCGGCGTTTGGACACGGGAAATTTCTAATGAGTGATAGACGAATAAACTGTAATAACGACGTTTATTCGTCTACGAAACAATAGATAAGAATACAAAGATACGCGAGGTGTTAGCGCGTGCGCGCCGGCCGTTGCCGTCGAACGCGCCCACTTCAATTTGAATTCGGCTACGAGAAGCCTGTAACGGCGAACGTATCGAACGTTCTAATATTTAACTTGTCGAATATAATGTTCCGATGAATATTATATTCGGCCTAGCGCGTGTATAGCTTGGCTATACTCGGAGACTAGCTGTGTCTCCGACGTAAACTCACCGGTGTGTGTTTACTCGCGCGACCTATCAAGTTCATGCAGTGCTGTGCCGGCGCACAGCAACTGCTCTCGCAGCCGTGCGAGTATGAGAAAGAGAGAAAGACGATACGAATAAGCGTTCGGAATTCGTATCCAAACGCCCGTACAATTCTAATTTAATTATCGCACGCGTGATGTGCAAGTACTTACTCGGGGTAAGGAGTGTCTCTACGTGAAGCTCCTTACTCCTATATTCCTCTCGTGAGTGGCCGGCCGGTCCACTCACCACGCAACTATCCTCAACGACGAGGAGGGTGACTCGTCCCTCCGTCCGCCGCTGGTGGCAAGATGCTCGGGGGAGATCTTCCTCCCCGAACTCGCTGGGCGAATCCCTAGTGCGCCTCGGTGCACTTCACACCACCACTCTGCACACAATAACTGCCACAAGACGCTCGCGCCGAAACTCCTTCCTCGCGAAATTCTGCTCCGGAACCAAACGCTTTCTGCTGCCCGTCGAAACTCGAAAACGCGTCCGTTATCTTCGGTAGCTGCGGTCTCTCTCCCGAGCTTTTTCGGGGCTGGCGCCATCCTGCCGATCGCGCTATATCTCTCTCTCGCTCGCTCTCATGGTTGGGTATGGGAGCACCACCGGTAGGTGCTTCCCTCCCTCGCGCGCGGCAATAAAGCTAATTAGTCGCGCTCGTGCTGTCGTTGCTCGCGAGGACGCGAATTATTCTAACCCCGAATAACTACGCGTCACAATATAAATGCGGTTCTATATAATTAATATTATTGTGTTTCAATAATACGGTGAATTATAAATCTACATAAATCACATACATTTTTTTTTCAATTGCATATATATATTTTTATATATATATATATAT
>UELU01138093.1:63908-114947 GCA_900490025.1 Megastigmus dorsalis | reverse complement strand
CTCTGTGTATACACAGACATATAATTTTGCCGGGCTGGACGAAAACTAGGCCAGGCTTATTCACTGAGACTGCACTATTAGTGCAACACACACACACACACACACACACACACACAGCAAGAGATCTGCATTGCCGGTGTGTTGCGCCTCTACGTCTTATATATATATATATATATACCGATTGTTCCCATTTACCTCAAAGTTGTACTTCTTCTGTTTGGCCAATGAAGTCCTTTGTTTCTGCCAAAAGTTCTCCGGTTTTATCAGGAAGGCTACGTAGACCGAGTGCTGAAAGTGATCGTGCAGTACCTGCGGAATAGGAAGAGTCGAGGAGTCGACGAAATGAGTTAACGTCGTTACTCTCGTCGTCGTTACTCGACGCGAGCCAAAGCGATATTGCGCGGAGCAGCTCGTTTCCCCTAATTTGAGCATTTTATTGCAATTTCAAGGATTCGCTGCTCTGCGGACTTGGTGAGCTTTTCTTCGCTCCGATAAAAAAAAAAGCATTGCGGTTTTTCGCTCGAACTGCGGACTTTTTCAAAAATTCCGCTGCAAATCTATTTAAGGAATGACGATCAAATGCGATTCGACATTTTTTTTTTGATACTTCAAAATAAAAATAACTCTACTGCGCGGGGATCTTTATTAAATCGTAAGTGAAAATTAATCAAATACTTGTACAAAAATAATATATCTATTAAAATCTTTTGTAAATATTTGTATAGAAAATGAATTGTTGGACGGTTGAACCGCAGATGATAAATAATTTGATATTTAAGAAAAATGCTCAAATTATTGGTGATTTAAGTAAATTTAAAGATAATAATATGTAATACTGATAATAAGAAAAAAAAGTTGATTGGATCGCAGTTAAAAACAAAAAAAAAATGAAAATCATCTGACCTTGAGTATAGGCTTGACGGAGTCCCAGGTGGTGCCGCGCATGTCGACGACGATGGTGAAGCGCAGTCCGCGGTCGTCGTCGTTCGGTATGGCCATGAGGTACTGCAGGAGGCGTCGGTAGTCCTCGGGCTTGGTCCGCTCGCGCCTCGGCGTCGTCGGGAAGAGCAGCAGTAGGCCCCCGCGCCTGTCCCGGCCACCCGGCAGAATGGCCAGCCGCTCCTGGAGCAGGGGCAGCACCTCCGCGGCTCGGATAATATCCATTTTGGTTATCAGCGGCCGCAGGTTATCCATATTTATTGTCACTTGCTATCACTCAGATCTGCAACACCGACAACAGTCCACCATTTTCATCATTTTCATCATTTTCATCATTTTCATCATTTTCATTATTTTCAAATGAATGCATTCAATTATTCGATATGTCGATTCAAAGATTACTTCAATTTAAACCAAGCATTGGCGTTCAAGCTATTAAAGAAATAAAATCAAGAACCGATAGTGATTCATTGCAAAATGATTGTGCTGAAATACAAGGAGTCCTTTATTTCTCGGCGAATAATATATTTTTTTTTCTTTTCATTGCCATTCTGCGTATCGATTAAAGTAAATCTATAAAATGTTTATTATTAAAAGAAGTGTGATCGCATCAGCTATCAATTTTACAAGGCTCTATAAAAATATCAGTAAAATGTATGTGATATTAATTAAAGTAATATTGTCTTCCAAAAAGATGCATCACAATTTCAAAACAACATGTATACATTTACAATATAAATACCATTAAAATTTATAAATTTTGCTTTTATAAATATGATGATATCAAAGTAAATATTTTATTTTAATTGTCCAGTGCAGGAAGAGTCGCTCCTACATTATTAGAATTTTACTGTGTGCGTAACTTTGGCACTTGGAACGTGAACTAATTTATCTATCTTGTCACTTGTAAGTATTCACTGTTATTGATATAATATTGGTGTCGGGCACGCAATGTTATTGACAGTAATGCGTACTGTTAACTTAACTGTTCAATGAACCTAACGACTTGTAAAATGTGCAGATTTATGCGCAAGTTTGAAAAAATTAAAAGAGCTGCGGCTAAATAACAAAAATTTTAATGAATGTTTATGTTTAATCTGCGTAGATTTTTCATTATACATGCATGAATAAAGAATTTCTCTGAAAACACTGCAGATCAAGCCAAACAAAAAAATCTATGTTTGAAATAAAAACTACAGCTACAAATGAAAGGCTTGTAAAAATGTAATCCGACAAGATCATTGATGCGCGTAAAACATTATGATCAAAGATCGGATCTCGTCATTCGTTTCATTAACACGCAGCTATACAATTACATTTTTCTCGCGCAGCCGTCGGTCCGCCGCTCGGACGTACCGACAATTAATTTCACATCAAACACTCGCGCTCCCTATCTGTATCGATTCGAGCCTGGAACTATCGAGCGCATAAAATGGCCAGGGCATTAAGCAGCCAATAAAAAGCAAGTTTTCAACGGATTCAGATGAAATATAACGCCGGTGTGGAAAGGTGTCGAACAAAACAACGGCAGCGACGGCGGCGCGAGAGCATAGTAGGTAGCTGCCGAAGTACTTTTAAACTCGCTCTCTCTGTGAAAAGCACTTAACTCCCGGCTTAAGAGAGCAATTCCACAGCTGTAATCGAACGGCGCGGCCCAACAAAGCAAACTCAATTACTCTCCTTTATAGAAACTCTATTTCTCTACATTCACTTAAACTTTCAGCCCCGACGCACTCGCCCGCAGCTCCCGGTGCGCACACATACAACTGCACACACGCTCCATCATCCAAAAGGCACACCGAGAAGACCTCCTCCTCGCTGCCGACGTCCTATAGGTTCCTCTTTTTTTCAGAATTCATTGAAGCTAACGTATAGAAAAAGACGTCCGAATGCGCGCGGGCCAGAAAGAGAGAGGGAGAGAGGAAAGAAAAAAAGGGTCACCGAGTCCGGAGTGAGCGGAGCCATTTCATAGTTCGCGCATTCAATAAATTCCTCCTCCTTCGTTCAGGAATCCTTTTGTTACATATATACTTTTCTGCGCGCGGGGAATACGGCGAAAAACCTATATATATTTTGATAATCTAGTTATAAGCCTCGAATTTCACAAAATCTAAATTATCACTGATTTTACGCGTGACATACTTGATTATTGTTACTAAATTTGTTAATAAAGGAGATTTTTTCAGTAAACCGAAGGGACGTTTCACAGCAATCATTTTAAATATTGGCGTTTGAAAATTTAGTTTTCAGTATATGTTAATTATTATAAATCATAATTGTAAAAGTGTGTTCTACAAGAGATCAAGAAACTCAAACAGTGTTAAAGGAGACATCGACATAAGTAAAATCGATAATGATCGACTGTAATATATATATATACTATATTGACACTGAAGCAATTAACGACATTAAAAGAAGTCACCGTTAAAACAGTTCTTAGTCGTATGTCAAGTTTCTAATTTAATGCCAGCATCGGCTAAATTCTGATTAATTTTAAACTCATCCGTTGTATTTTATACGCATTTCTTAGCTTTTCCACATCATCAGGTACGTATCTTAGCCTCAGTGGTGGGAAATCCTATCTCATTTTTTCAGTTTAATAAAGGTTTTATCTCAACTTTTCAATTGAGAAAAGGTTTTATCACAACCTATCTAGATGCTTCTATTCTATTTCTCTATATTCTATTTCAATTTTTTTGGTCAAAGAGGTCCTATCTCGCGAACACGTCTTCTTCTTTCGTCATTCGATATACCAAAGATTAATCTTCTAATTTAAGTGTAGTTTAAACTGACAGCAAGGCTTTGATATAAAATTTTTCATATGAAATTTCACATTTATGCTATTTTTATTAACATAATAAAGTTGAAAGAAAAAAATGAGTTCGAGATCAAACCTTTTTGCACAGGAAAGTTAAAAAAGGCCTCTTTTTCTCGAAGGCAAAGATACACTATTTGTCAAACCATTTTCGAAATAAAAGCAGTTCTATGTAAAATGAAATTTCGGTTGTAGTGTGAACCCATTCAATGGTTTAGCAGATCGTCGAGCAGTTTTGCAAAACTTTCAAACGCCGTACACAAATGTGCATGCATTTAATATAATTATAGAGGAAAGAATTCGATCATAATAAACAGACAATAATTTATTAAAACAGTATCTTGTTTTTATAAAAAAATTTCGTAAGTTCAATTCAGCATATTAAGAGTTTTTCCAATTTAATGATATTCACGTGCTTTTATCATACATCCGCGGTTGTTTCGCTGAAACAGAAATCAATAGCGGAAGCTGCTGCCTTTTAGCGTGGGCGAAACAATAGAAAAATGCTTAATATCTCTCCTTTTCTTTGAAAAACTGAAAGTCTTGCATAATCAAAATTAGTTTAGTAACTTTTTCGAATTAATTGAGAAAATCTATATTTAAACATCGTCATTTTTCGTTTTTAGTCACCGTATAACTTTGACAACCAATTTTTCTTACAATTTCAATTTGAAATAAAAATGTTCTTTCATAAAAGAAAAGTTTCATTATACTGGTCTTCCTGATTAAATATTTATCAAAAGTGACAATAGATCTTAGATCCCGCAATAAATATGAATCAGCGAACGTCCGGTTAATTCTCGAAAATTATTAATAATCTTCATTGATTAAAGACCCATCTACTTATACAAACATGATCAAAGAGAAGGAAGAAGCGCAAAGTTTATAGACAAATTCATTCAAACCGAATATTTCTCTATTCTATTCCTCACGCCAATCATTAGCGATCCCGAGAATCTTTTGCGCTCGCGAAAAGTATCCCATCTCCAGCGCGCAATACATTCTTCTTCCATTCATACGCCCGCGGCGCCTGCACAGAAGAGCCGACTACAGAGTACTTAACGCGCGCGCGCGCGAACGCGAACGTCCCTAGAAAGGAGAAAAAAAGCCCCGGGGAAATAAAGCCTCGACTATACCATACTCATTGGGATCTCCGAATCTCGAGAGCTGCTGCTGCTGCTGCTGCTGCTGCTACTCGCTGCGCTTCTGTGTTCGTCGCCCGAGAGTTCGAAAAATCGACCAAAAGCACAAGAGCGAGCTTTAGCGAAAGAGAAAAATCAACAAAATGGAGGCGGACAAAAATCGAGAGCAAAGAGAAGACGAGGAATTGCGAGAGCCAGCCTTATATTCACGTACTCCCACGGCGGAAAACTTTGGGTTAACTTTGGCGATGACATCCCTTTGTTTATATATGCCTTATATTTCTAAATGAATCACTGTTAATAGTTTCATGGAAGTACTAATTTTTCGAGACTTCAGATTCAACCACTTAACAGATTGATTAATATATGCTCGTGTTTCTATCCTTTTAACAACATTTTTGTAAGAATAGATTTTCATCAATGTGCGATATTACTACAAGGCTCTCATTTAACGTGACTCTTAACTGATGACAGTTACCGTGAACTAGTTAATTCCGTGGGGCTTTATTTTATAATTAATACAGAAAATGAGTGAATCATTTATCATAGTAACTTGAAACAAAATTATATTTGATTTAAATAATACCTGGTAAGACATAAGATATTCTTAAATTTAGATTAAAAAAGAAGGATACAAGTCTTAAATATCGCAGTGAAATAAAATTACTATATGAAAAACTTCGATTTTTATTTCCTAATAAAGAGCTTGACATTAATAAAATTAAAAAGTTACTCCACGAGTACATCAAAACATTTATTTTAAATTAAGAGATTGAGCTATAACAGTCAAATATTTGTAGCACATTAGTAGCAATTACACTCGTATTTCTCTTATAATAGTATATATATAATTGAGTGTCCTGTCTAGTTACTATAAAATTTATTGCAGTAAAGTATATACAACTTATTATGAGTATCTGGTATTTGAGGTCAAGAACTTGCCTAGTTGTCAATTTTAAGTATCGTGAGAATTCATATATCTTTTCCTTTGTACTTTTAATATTCTCCTTTTTGTTGAATTTACACGGGTGTCAGCTATATGTCAGATGACTGATAAAATTAATTTTTAGACTACAAAAATTGAAAAGTAAAACTAAAGAAAAATTTCGCACTTATTCAAAAGATGGACTTTGGCACGAAATTATGTCGTTGCTCCTAATTGTTACTTTTCTGTACCTACTGAGTTTTTCAAAGAAACTCTTTAACTATAGTAAACCTGCTTTGAGGACTACGTTTATTCTTTGAATTTAAAATTTTTAAGATGTGTCCTCAAACAATAATTGCATCTGAATATTTAAAACTAGAAAATTTGAGATAGAGACTTAAACTTATAAATCCTAAAAATGAATAATTTTTTTATAAAATATTTAAAACATAATTATTGAAAATATAAGAGTCTTTGTTTAATAAAATATATTATTTATAAAGATGATTTGAAGAATTCAAAACTTCTGCAATTTATTTTGTTAAACTGCATTAAAAGTAATGGGTCTGAAGTTTGCATTGTTGAAATGCCACGAAAACATTTTATAATTTTTTTATTTATTGAGATGTCTGTTTAAAAATTATTAATATAATTACCATTCGTAAGTGCATAAACAAATTTTAAGAACAATAAAAGTAAATTTAAATTAAATAAAAGATTAGAGTTAAATTATAATTTTTTCGTTAAGTTCATCGATACAAACTTTAAATTCATTTAAAGTAAAAAAATCCCTTAAAGCTAAATTAACTTTCCCGAGGTCAACGAATTTCTTTAAAACCGAATTATAATATATAAGTAAGAATTTTTTAAAGATCAAAGAATTATTCTCTAAAAGTTAATTCGTTTGAAATGAAAGGATTGTTCGCTTTTTGTCGAGCGCAGCCGTAAAAAGAAAAAAAAAAGAAAAATCACAAGCGAGTAATACCAGAAAAGCTCTTCCCAGATCCATCTGCAGTATCATTTTACACACTCTATCAGTCACTTGCCCCAACCACCACCAATGACACAATCGAATCGCGCACAATTCCCATTCACACTCCTCGGCCCTAACAATCGCGAGGACAAAAAAAATCCTCCTCGACATCGAAACCGTAAAATAAAAAGCAGCAGCAGCAGCAGCACGAGAGAAGAGACATAGGGAATCCCCGCACGTACAGTCGTCCTCACAAAGCTCGTCGTGTGCCTCGGCGTGCGACCGGCTTCCCGTCGACTCTCTCTCTCTCGCACACACACACGAGTCACACGCGCCCACCAGTCACCAGGGACTATAGGGAGTCACATCACGGGTGTGCAGAGGGTGTGAGTGTGTGCGTGCGGGAGCTGCAACAGCACGCGCCCGCGGCCTCGCTTACACTGCACGCCGCTGCTCGCCGCATATGCATCTGACAGCCAGCTACTGCCATAGAAGATCTCTCTCTCTCTCTCTCTCTCTCTCTCTCTCTCTCTCTCTCGCGAGCTCCGTCTCTCCATTTAGACGTGCAGCCAGACGATTGTGCGCGCGCACGATGTGTATATGCACACACGCGTCGCGTACAGTACAGTTTGTATACAGGGGGTATGCCGTGCCATGAAATTTCATTTGCCAAATACGCTTTTCGGCTTTTCACAGTGTTTTCGGATATTTACGAGTTTTTCTCGAATTCTGCCGTAGAGGAAAAAGTCGATGGTGGTTTCGAGCGATGCCAAACCACGTTGAAAATAATAAAAAATATGCAACTCTCGATCGTGGTTGCACTACATAACATTCTATTATTTACAGTTAAATTACCTCGCGTTATTGGAAATTACAGAATTTGATTATGTGAAACGATCTGTTCCAAAACACGCCCATTAAACCAGCTATAAATATGTAAAAAGTGATTTTTTGGATTTTTTTTCACCGTGTTCTGAAATTTGATAATAAAATTCAAAATTTGATTTAATTTTTACGAGTTTTACCGTCTTTAAAATCATAGATCTAGCGGCCAGTCTCTTTTACTTTAAAAAATCTAAAATTTTATTTTTCATTCATAATAATGAAATAGGCATGTATCGTATTCACTGCATAGTCAGAGATCATTAGATGAGGATACCCTTACTCTAATTTTGGGTATTATTCCACTGTAAATCGATTGACAAGGTAATGGAACTTTCTTCCAATGCAACTAACAAATATTACCTCTTTATGTGGTTTTAAACATGCGGTAAAATCCTTTATATTGTGTTTTGTATAGGGTCCTCACTTAGTGTGTACTACTTACTACTTAATAAAAAGCTCATTCTAAAACACTTTTAATATATTATAGGCAATTTACCCAAAAATTTTTTTGACATTTTTCTGCAGTATAGGCTAGAACGATTCTATAATAATCCTAATTATAGCAAAATAAGGGGAAAATCAATGTACCAGGTGCTTCGATAATATTTATGTAACGTCGAACAACATTTTACGAAAAAGTGGATTGCAGAAGTGACAAATTTTGGAGGCACTCAATAAACACGGAACAGCCCATACGCACATAATGTATATAATATACCTAGACGTAGCGTATTTGTGCAGGATGAGGACGAATCAATCGCGTTTGCGAAAGAGAAAGAGAGAGAATGAGGGTGAGGGAGAAAGAGAGAGAGAGAGAGAGAGAGAGGAACCGCGCTCTCTCCGGACAGGCCTGTCTGTCCCGCTCGCGCACAGCCTAATGCACAGCAGCAGCAGCGGTGGCGGCGGCACAGGCGGCGCGTGCGAGAGCTTCCAGTTTGGGCGCGTGCAGCGTGCACTTAAATGTGTGCGTGCAGCGACCGCGCGCGTCTTGTGTGTCGCTCGTACACAGCGGCGCACTTGTTCCTTGTTTGCGGAATGAGGAGCCCAAGTTTTCCGAGGGATTTACCGGGACTGTTTGCCGTCTGCTCCAAGCGCGCGCGCCCGCGGATCATCGCAACGTAAGTCGGACGGTGAGTCCAGTGCGTATAAGTAGAGGCTCTCGCGCTCGGCGCCGCTTTTGTTGACAAACTCTTATTAATTTGGTCGTCATGGCGATTGAAGAGCCGAGGATTTATTATGCGTTACGCGCTTATTCATTCGGAGGGAATGCTGCCACCGATGCTTTCTTTCGCGCTGCTGCCTGCTGGCTACTGCTGCGCACGTGACGATTCTTGCTCGCTCGCTCGCGCGCGCTTTATTTGCATAAAGTGACGCGACGACGACGTTTACTTAGCCGTGATTATGGGTAATCTTTTATTTTGGCCCGAGAGTCCGGAGAGCAGCTGCGGATGAAAAGGCCAAATTGCCGAGTTAAAGTGAATGATTGGGCTGGGATTGCGTGCGCGCGCTATCGAATTGAGGTGGCGGCTGCACCGCGCCTCTATACGTGCTCCCTTACATACTGCAAAGGGTTTCGAGGCGCGAGAGAGAGAGAGTGAGATTTCTGTACGCGCGGATCTGTCCGAAAGCTCTGCGACTCCCGCCGATGCGATTTGCCAAAGGGAACGGATTTGGGGATTGACTCTACTGTCGATCTGGTTAACAAAGCGCCCTGATTTATGGATATTCTCTCAACACCTGTTAAATTATCGTGAGAAGTTCGTTTCTTTTATCGAGGAATAAAGCTTGGAATTGAAAGTCGATTTGATGGTGACAACTGAAAATTTGATAAAAATTATTGATACACCTATAATAGGCACTGATGTGATTTTAAAGCAAAAATTTGTTTAAATAATGAATGAGTCTTCACGAACGAATGTATTCTAACGTTTATATTGCGAAAATCGATATTTTAAACTTTAATAAAATAATTAAGAGTAAATTATTGAGATTACATTAAATAAAGTACACCACTCCACATAATATTTTAAAATTGAAAAATTATACTAATTTAGACAAGCGTTTGAATTTTTATTTCTATTCATAGATAGATCAATAGATACATTGTTCATTTGAATTAATTTTTTTTAAATTACTCTAAATTCTAGGAAACAATGTGAAAAGAGTTGGAATAAAGAGAACTACTTTTTAAGCATTGCAAGCGCTGATAAAAAATAAGTACGTTCTCTGTGCATCTAGTTTCTTTTACAAAAAGGGTAAGAAAAAACTTTTCCTTCGTAGTAAGTGCTACAAATAGAATGTATAAAATAAAGTAATTGTAGATTAAAAAGCAAAAAAAAAATAGTGCAGTACATATAAAAATTATTATACTTCTTGCATAAGCAATGTTTATCATGATTTATGAGAAACAAGTTTTAATAAATGAGTAACATATAAATAAAGTAGAAGAATAATTATGAAGAATATATTTATATTCTTTCTTTCATAATAATTTAATTGAAAATATTTTTTAAATACTAAAGTTTTTTCCCATAGATTTAAATTAAAGGTTTTATAAACTACAGGATGTAAGAATATTACACACATTACTTTTATTTTTATCTTTAGAACAAATCTTTTTTTTATTACATATTATCCGTGTGATTTCACTATGATTTTCTATTTTTCTATAGACTAGTCAGTATTATGTTAGCAAGTGTAACTTTCGCTTATATAAAAACAAGGATCTTTTCTATGATAGATATTAGGAAAAAGAATATACAGAAATTGTACACAATTATTCATGACTCATCTGCGATTCACCATAATTTTATTACAACCCTATTAAAGATAATACCTTATGCGTCCCAACTGTCAAATAAGTCAGCAAACCCATTTTAATATGCAGCACTTTAAAAAAAAACAATAAAAATTAGCTTTATGATCCATAGCAGAATTGCAATTAAAAAAAATGAATGGCTTCTCTATAGATACGTATTTATTAAGTAACCTTTTAAGCCTGTTTATTGTCTTGATAGCATGCTTAAACTCTAGTTGCATTAAAGATTCATCGATACAGCTACAACGATGTTATCAATACAATCATTCATCTTTTAAATTCTTCAAACAACTCCTCTGAGTACACATTATTAGTCTATCTCTTCAAATATTTATAATACATACGGTACAAGTGCATCTTCATACTACATTAACAATTGATCAACAACCCCAAATAATTGTGCGCAATCGCATGACATACACATTATAATAATATGAATATCTGCACAATCTGATATTCACATGTCTGATAGAAAATTAAAATTTTCCATAACTTAAGCTTCTACACTGCTGCCATATCAAAACACTAGCGCATAGAGTATGAAACATAACGCGTGTAAAAGTACCGTTACATTATTAAACACATTTCACATAATGGAAAAACGGTGAACCCACAAAACAGTCACTAACTGTGGAGGAGTCTCGTCGCGAAAGGAACGTACGCACGCACACCATGTCTCCATATATATATATATATTATATGTAAGATATACACTATTCTATATAGATATATAGATGTATGTATATACCATCATGCGTGTGCGTATACTACGTGTGTGCGTAGAAGAAACGGCACTATAGCAGAGAACGAAAGAAGACAGAGAGAAGAGAAGGCACAGATATCTTTCTCTTGTACAACAATCCTTCGACTTTTATAAGTACCCGCATTTTCAGTACATCAGCCAATGCCAGCATTGTGAGTTCTTTATTCGCGAACGTCAGACGTATACGTCAAGAAGACGCCTAAGTCCGCTTTATCGAATTTTCCCAAGTCTAAAGGGTCTACCCCCCGACCCCCCTGCTATATCGCTATACAAAGCTCTTAGCTGTGTATATATACACGCACAGCATATATAACGTAGAGCGTATAGAGAGCGGAGCGAGGAAGACGCGCACGCTGATTTTGAAAAAGAAGCTGAAAAAGTGCGTTACCTCGCTCGCAACCGCAGCTGCCGCAGGAACGTCCTCGCTGGTGTAGCAGTAGCATCGTCGTCGTCCCCGTCGCTGCTGTTGTTGCTGCTGCACGGCGTAAACGTCGACTACCACTGTAAGCATCCCGGCCTTCGTTGAGCCGCGGCTGCAGCATGTGTGGCGAGCATATATATATTTATATATATATGTATCTGTATGTATACGTATATGCGCATGTACAAAACTAAAAGCACTGTACCTATATAAGTATTAACTAATGAAAATGACGAAACTCGCGAGAAAACACAAAACTGAATCCTGTCTCAGACAATCGAACATGTTCCCACTCACTCGCGCTTATTGTACACCGTAAAACTCTGTCTCTCCCCGGCGGTATGTGTTGTATGTATAATATCGTCTCACTCTCTGGGCTCTTGGGAGTCGGAATAGTCGGTGAAGTATGTATACTGTATGGAGGAGAGAGAGCAAGAGAGACTCGACGAGAGGAGAGAAAGAGAGAGAGAGACGCTCCTTTCTCCGTGTGTTACTCTCTTTTTGCGTGGAATTCAGTAGGTATGCACGCGCGGCGGCGACGACGACTAAAACCACGAGTCGAAGAAACGCGCCGACGGGGTAGACGTCGTCGTCGTCGGACCTCCAGCAGTAGTGATCGGCAGCAGTGGCGAGTAGCAGTAGCTCCCCATCGCTCCTCTCTCTTTCTCGCGTTCCTCGTCGATCTCGGCTCAGCGGCACGGCGAGGCAGTCACCGTACCGTACGTTGTCGTCTCTCTCTCTCTCTTCCCGAGTCGCTGCTCGCTGCTGCCTCGCTGGTCTCCCCCCTACTGACGACGCACCAACACAGGCTCGCGAGCACCCGGGGGCCGGGGCCGGGGGAGCGCGCGCATCTACACACGTACACTATGCACCTATAGTTATACTACACACGACGAGACGCAGGGGGTCAAGGGAAAAAGGAGGCAGGAGTTTGGTGCGTTATTCTGCGGCTATAGCCCGCTATACCTATATACATATGCGCGAGACGCGCAGACACACCGACGAGGATTTTCCCCGTTCCGCTGGTGGCACTGGCGCTGCATTCGGTGCAGTCTGTGCAGTGCCCAACGGATTCATATATGCATACATGCGCTCGCTGTACGTGGGTGTATGCACCGAGGGGGTCTTGCCATTATAGCGGAAGACTTCCGAGAGACGGGATTATATGCATGTGTTACGTGTGTGGGTGTTTGATGCCATTGCCAGTGCAGTGCACTCTTGAATGCGATGCCAGAACCATCTTTCGGCGAACGTGCGAGTAGTAGAGAGAGAAAGAGAGAGAGAGAGTGAGAGAGAAAAAGTGAGGGAGGGAAGTCCTGGTCACTGGTGGTGGTGGTTGGTGAATAACTGCTGAATTCGACGACGGTATATGATGTCCAGTCGGGAGCAAGGAAGTTGGTAGCACTACTGGTGGCAAAGAGCAATAAACGGAAAGAATGAAAGATGAGCGCATAGAATGGCATGGATTTGTTTGTCCAACTTTTTAAACTAGCAGACTAAATTTTATTATTTTATAAAATTAATAAAAATAAAATTAATTAAAGAGTATGTTGTCTGCTTATTTTTCCATTCTGCTATTTACAGTAAGTATAGTGCTACCAACTTCGTGCTTCGAATCTATATGAAATATACCTAACGGTTGTCGCGAATTCGGCTACTTTTATTATTACCTGAGGAAGTTCTAAGAATACACAAATCTGCGTTTTTTGACGAATTCTTTGACCGACACATTTGCCTTAACAACATGAAATATTTACTTAAATTAAAAATCTTGTAACCAATATTTATAAAAAGGTAATAATTGTGGCAACCATATGATTTTTCTTCCCCAGCACAATTAAATTTATTCTTGAACCAAATCCTATTATAAAATAAAATCTCTTTAGTCGCTGACTCCATAATTTCTTTCCAATAATTGTCTTCAATAAAAAAAAAAACATTATATATTAGCTTTTTGTTGCATAATATCTAATTCATATTTTCAACTGATTATAATTAATTCTTTATTAGTCTCGATATTATTATAATTTGAGTTAAAGAAACTTATGAAATCAAGTCAGAAATTACTGTCCAGCATTCTTTTTGTCTCAGTACCTTATAATGCAAATTTGACAAACAATTTCTTATCAGTTTACAGGAATCTTCCAATTTCTTATGGCAAAATTTGACTGGATTTCATTATAGGTATAATGAAAATACATAGTAGAAAGCTGCTGGTTGTGGGTTTATAAGAAAAACTTTACTTATTATTTAACGTTAATAAGAATGGCCGTATTTGACATCAATAATATTTTTAACAACTATAATTAGGCATAGAAGTTCAAAAATGTGTGGAAAAACATGTGTGAATTTCATTTTTTCTACGGTTAATTTAAAACTGTATTAAAAATAAAGAGTACGTACATAAAAAAAGCTTATTAACATTGCAAATAATATATAATGTAACAATCGATTATTACTTAATATCTACTGTATAGTAAGATTAGAAAATTAAATTGGACCTAAATGGGTATACTTACCGACATTTGCAGTTTCGTACTAATTTTGTTCAATTTTTAATATTTTAATATTTTTTAAGGTGAACGTTATTCTAGGGTCTATAAAGAATAGCGCTCAATTTTGAAATCGAAGAAATATTGAAAATTAAACGAAATTAGTATCAAACTATGTAAATGTCGGTAAGTATAATATATGCGTACGCTATATGGATTCGTCTAACGTCAGACGCCTTCGGAATTCAGGACGTCATACCAACGAAGATAGACCTTAAAGATAGACCTTAATAGAAGCGCAGACCAGTGTTGTATCATATTACTATGTTGTATCACCGATTATCAGAAACACTCGATTCGGCTATGTTCAGGTCGTGCATATAGCTGCTTGGAACCTATTTATGATCTCATGACCTGAACATAGCCGAATCTAGTCTTTTTGATAAGCAATGCTGGGCTGGCAGAGCTATACCCGCGCTATTATATGGATCATGGATGGGACTCGCACTGCTCATGTAGCAGTATTTTTACAATTAAGAACTGTACTTGTATTGTTAGGAATTAAAAAAAATAATTTGTCTTATTATCAAAAGTTTATTGTTAGTAGGCATTTGCAAAAATAAATTAATGTGTTCATAGTCTATAATAATAAAGGGACAATTTAAGGATAAGCAGGAGAAAGATCAAAGAAGTAGGAATTTTTACTAGTACTAGTTCACGAATCAGTCGTTGATTGGCTCTGTGAAGCGCACAGATTTCATAGATTTTACTTTTTGCATAAATTCGAATTTGTGTTATGAATACATGTCGACATTATTGCGTGCTCAGAGAAACATTAAGATGTATTGATTATTTTGCATTGGTTAAAATAAAAAACAATATTACCTATCTCCTATCTCTTACAACCATATTATACATATATATTCTATATAATTATGTTAAAAACTATTTTAAACATTATAAACATTTATTTATGAAAATATAAATAATATATAAAATTAATAACTTTTTAATCATTAAATCTGTTTTTTTATTTATGGAATGTCTACGTATGTTAAATTCAGACCTGCAATTGATATTTTGTTCATTATTTTATTATTGTCGATAAAAATTAATATATCTAATATCATACAATGAACAAAAGATGCATTAAGTTTCATTACTAATTTGATTTATGACAACTTGGACAAAAATAAACCTGCCACAATAACTTTCTTAAATTTAGCAAAAGGTTTTGACATGGTAAACTATAAAATATTATTGAAAAAACTGTATAATTACAAACGAATTTTTGACGGATCGAGCTGAAACTTTAGGGATTATCTTATTACATTATAGAATAGAAACATTCATATTTTGTGCTACATCTATTAAAAGGCTTCGAAATTGCACACGTTTTAAAAATCTCGAAAAATCGTTTAGTTATAGCTTGAAAAAAATTCATTTTTCATGATGTATAAAAAGTCTAAGTTCAAGAACTAAAAAAAATACATCTTATTTGTGTAGTAAACTTTTGTATAAAACTAATCCCTTTTAAGATAACTGAGGAAAAATGGCCAAAATCGCTTAAATTGGCTAAAAAGAAACCGCCTTTTTGGGCATTAAAATAAAAAATAATTCCTCATAAAAGTGCTACTTTAACGTAAAAATTGTAGAACACAATAAAACGCAACTTCTCTATCCAACATTTTTTGCTAAGAGCGATTCATTTTAAAATAACAGTAGAAAAACGGTTTAAAACATTTAAATAAGCTATAAAAGACCTCTTTTTGGGTATTAACATAAAAAATATTAATTTTTATAGAACTTAAAAGTTTTAAATGTAACAGTTATGGCGTCCAAAAAACAAAACCTTTCTCCATTGAACACTTTTTGTTAGGAGTGATTCGCATTTCAAAATGATTACAACGCTGATTCCATATTCCATGGCAGCGCTATCGCGTTTCGCGGGCAAATCTGCTTCACACTAACGCCGAGTGGTGCGCTAGTTTTCATTCGTTTTGTTTTAAACGAATATGAAAGTATACCATCATAAATTAGCTGCTAGTTGGTTCAACCTGAAATGCTAACATAATATTTTAATACTTTTATGTTATTTAAATTATAAATCATTTTATATTTATGAGTTAAAAACTATTACTATTCACATTTGAAAAAAGTTGTATTAGAAATTCTCCAATATTGATGATAACTTCTCAATAATTTTCTGTCGTTCGCTTTTTCATCCTGCAATAACAATTAAGTCATACTTTAATTATAAATAGATATACTTAAATATAGTATTAATATAATACTATATAAACATTAAAATATATATAGAAATTTAAATTTACTAAAGATTTAGATAATCAGGAACCAAAAAATTATCACAATTCCAAATGTCAGGATGAAATATTTTACTTTTTAATGAAATAAAATTTAAATATCTGTGATTAAATGTAATGTATGTATACTTACATTATGTAGTTCTCTTTAGATCTATTTGAAAAGCATGAGCTTCACTTTATCAATTGTCATTTAATGTTCTGCGCAAATTGAAAACATCGAATTCGTATACCTATATATGCTATCCTGTAAAAGTGAAAAATATAAAATCAAATTTGGATCCTTTGTAGTTATTATCTATTACACTTATATTAGTTTACTAACCTCAACTTTTTTTTGACATTATAAAATGTCTTTTTCGTTGTCGGAGAAGAACCATGAATTTATTTATTTTTCCAGTACTAAAAATAGTCTTCATCCAATTTGAGTATATATGCATTGTATTTATCTTATAGAACTCTGCGATTCCGCTGGAAGGATGAAGAGTATAATAACTATAAGACATTTAATTTTCACGCTGCGTTCAGCGCCACCTTGACTATTCCGAGATTGAAGTAAACATATAGAGAATGTAATAATTTATAATTACAATTAAATTTATTCTGTAGACAGCAGAAGATGAATTTGTATTTAGTTACTGAAGATCAAGTATTATCAATTTTAAGGTAATATCTAAAGCACAAATTTCGTATAACCGAAGAAGCGAAATCTATACCTATGAACTCTCACGTAGTCACGTTAGATATTATGCTGTACCGATGAATCGATGATGTGCGTAGTGGGGAGAAGTAAGGCGCTAGGCGGTTACTTAAATTCTTTTTCAAGCTGATTCCACAGTTCGAAGATACAAGCATTCCATTTTCAATTCATTCCATCATTTTTCAAGCTTTGAGTACCTATACATACTTAAATATAATAAAATAAATAGAGTGCTGAAATAAAATTTAAAACAGTATAAACAATAATTTTATATTATAGTTTGTACATATAAATTATAAAATGGTATTTAGCATATATTTGTTATATAAAATTTATATATTTCTTTTATAAAATTTATTATTAGGTATTTATTTTCTAATTTGTGTTAAATTTTATTTTTAATTAAAAATCTTTTACAACTGTATTTTTCTAACTTTGTTAAAATGAAAAATCATTTTTGATCGTTTATTTTGATTTTATTGTATTATATGCTCAATCAACCGCAATTCTTGCATAACTGTTGTCGTACTATCTCAAATTTTGTATTATTTTGGAAATTTGAAAACGTTATTTTTTGCGTGAAAAATATTAAAACTCGTATACCAAATTTTATTGCAGTACGTCTATGATTTATGCCAGTTGGACAGTCGGAGCACTCGGAGCAGACGAGAAACTCGGAAGTGGGGTATTTTCGGAGCAGTTGTTGCTCAACAACTGTTGTGAAGTCGGCTTGAGGAGTGGGTGAGAGAAACACGTAGTCCGCGGCCATGTTGCTCGCTACACGCGCTATGGGTGGCCGCTTGTGTCAAGCAAAGCAGCAGCAGCCAGCAGCTCAGCAGCCAGCAACGGCCAGCAGCAGCATCTCACTTCGGTAATGACTGCCGTCTGGCGTTGTCGCGGTGAACGTGCATACACACGCATCGTACACAGCCCCGACATAGCGTTAAGCCGCAGTTGTTTGACTCTGTGACTTCTCCGACGACTGGTGAAACGGCATTCCGTCGAAGAAACTTCCGCGCGCGCTTACTTGCTCCGAGACTTCTTCTCTTGCTTACTCACATGCAACAAAGCAGAAAAATAGAAAACAAGACCGATTGTTCGTGAGTGCTCGTCTTTTGTAAACAGGGAGGAATAATATAGTTATTCAGTGCCACCCTATATCTTCCTGCTTCGATTATAAACCCACCGACAGTTTTGCGTCGTCTGTGCTCCATCGCGAAAATATCATCGCAGGCGGCGTTGAGTGTGTGGCATGAACTTTTGTTTACCAAAAGTGACAGCGACTCCGATTTCGCTAGTCATGCTGGCAGTTTTTTTTTCCGGACAAATGTCTCCGAAATAAACTTCTCAGTTGAGTTCTGATACTGTTTCACGTGTAAACGATTAACTGCGAATTTTCAAGTGTTTTCTACGATCGTAGCGCGAGAGTCGAATTGTGCTCTGTGAACTTGACGAATTTTCTTAGAGGTGCCAAAAGAGAACGAGTCTGTGCAAAGACTCGGTGAGCTGAGGTTCTTCCTATCGTGCACTTAAGTATCTTCTGTGATCGGTGAAAATAACTGCACTGCCAAATGTCGAGTACATAACTACAAGGATTCAAATGAAATAAGCAAAGTTTTTCGAAACAACTCTGGGCATCGAGATGCAGTACTTGTTAGTTCTGCATTGGACTACTGTTCGTATGAACAAGTAAAACATTATTTTTAAGATGTTTGGAAAAGTGCCGCCAACAAATACACCTGGACCGCTCAAGGCTTCTGCAAAATCACCAGGAACGTGCCTACCCTGTTTTAATGTGGAGGATGGTGCGCCTGATAATACGGATGAAAAAGTCAAACCCTGGAAAGTCAAGGACAATAGTACTTCCATCATCTCAGAAATACCTTGTAATGTGCAACCATCGGAGATCTCGAGGCCTTGTAGGACAGAGGCCATGAGCACTTCCAAAGACATTCAACATCATAGAAATTCCTCAAATTCTACAGCAAGCTCCATTGCTCACAAGTGTTCCTCGAATCCCATTTGCCCAGGTGCCTCAAGGACTTCCAGCAGTAGTGCTTCCAAATCCCCTAAAAGTTCTCCATCCTGTACTTCCAATGCAGAATCTTCAACAAATCCACATCGGGAGGCAATAAAGCCTGTCAAGAAATCACTTATATCTTATAAAGAATCACAAGCTATAAGTGTAAACAAAGTAATTGTCAGAGATCAGACTAGAAGAATAAATAACTTAGATGTGGATGAAGTGGATACAGCTCCACTTCAAGATTGCAGATCAGAGCCACTAAAAAAGAATCAGAAGTCAGAAATGAGTTCTTCACAGGACTTCAGCACCTCCACTCCGTCCAAAGATAGTAAATATGATGATAAAGAGAATATGCCTACGGAACTTCAATCATCACCTAGGAGTTACAAAGACCGTGAAAAGTGCAAAGACTCTTGGAGGCCTACAGAGCTTGACAATACCTTTCCTGGTTTAAATACATATTCGGGGGAGTATATGCAGGACAAAAGGCGAACTGGTGCCTCATGTCAGGCTCTTAGGCACGCAGTAGCATCCTTGAATCGGCTCGATGACTTCTACCTCGAGAAAATTGGTGCTGGTTTCTTCTCCGAGGTCTTCAAAGTATGTGTCTTGAATTCTTAAGTGATTGCTCAAGATTAGTTTGACTAATGCTTTAATCTGTCTTGTTCATTTAAACCATGAATTCTTCCCCAAGAAATATCACTTAGTTATATGGGTATAAATATCAGTTATTTTTGACAAAAAAAATTCTAGTAAAATTAAATTTTAGTATTGTGAAAGATCCAGAAGAAAAAAAACATTTTCGGAATACATAAGCAATGATTTTCTTTTTTAAAATTTTCAACTTCTTCATGATCAGAAAAAAAATAGTTTTGAATTGTATTTTAAAGAAAAATATTATAAATTCTGCATTAGAAATCTGCAAATTAGTGTATAATACTTTAAAGTAACAATCATTTGCTAGTTAAAGTATGCAGCAATTTTTATATATTAATTTTTAATAAAAACATTTATTTTACTTTCTACAATAAATATACAAAGTTTATTTAAATTAATTTAAATACAGATTAAAGTTTTATTCAATATCCATGTTGTGTGCACACTTCCTGAAAAACGTTTCACTTGTTTATATATTTTTTGAGCGTGAAACTCTAAAAATTTCCACTCAAGTTTTTCATAGCTCGTAAAAGAATTTTATTTTAGTTCCTAGAAAAACATAGATGATCTGTATACATATCAGTTGCACAGGTAAGTCAAACGCACACGCACGCACACAATCGCAACATCATTACTCCCCTATGTACGATCGCTGGGCCTCATCGTCACGTTCCTGTCGGCTATTTTTACGAGAACGACGGAAGGCCCAGAGTTTATGCATTCGCATCACGTCTTCGAGATCCGTAGATTTATCGTTTTGGAAGGAAGGGGCAAAACGACTTTTTTGTTTGTATGTGTGTGGCTGCTTCCTTTGAGCCGTAACGCGCGCGTAATATGTTTGTTTCGGAAGGGTAGAAGAAGGTCCTTTTTTATACTCCAAAATGAATCACAATCACGCGTCTTTTCTTTTTCTTTCCTATGGCTATTATTGTTTTCTACGATGATAATACACGGTACAGCGTTGTCGAGTTCTTTTTACTTTTGTTTTCTTTTTTGAATGGGCGATTTTGCGTGAAATGCTGCATGTACACTTACGTAGTCTTTGTTATTTCAGTTGTGTGATGATCACAAGCCAATACCTATACTTATGAAAGACAATCAGATATTTGATACTTTTTGTTGGTTTATTAAAGTATTTCTTGAATCAATTCAATTATGTCCGATAAATATTGTATTTTGTTTAAAGCTGTGTTAGGCTGTCATTACATTGATGATTAAAAATATTATGATAAAAGGGAATGATGGACTATCAACAGAACTATTGAAAAATAACTAATTCCATCTTCTCTTGGTACACCGATGTTATTGAAAATAATTTCTGTTATAAACGGGGTAACAAAGTTTCTAGCTTTAGCGAGTAGCAAAAATAGACATTTAGATTTAAAAACAGACTAAAATAGTATTAATAATGTTACATGCCAAACTAATGACGATTCATTGGTCAAAATAAGTAGCTGCACAACTACATTTACTACTTAACAAAACATATTATTCGTGAAAAGAAAGTGTTTTTTGTACTTAATAGTAGATCCACGTAGAAAAACAGAAGGTCTTTCCCGATTTCCGAATGAATCATGCATTTTTTCCCTCGTTATTATTATATTTTTTACGACGAAATACAACTCAGTGTCGTCGTATTTAGCCTGTACTGTTTGTTTTTTTTCCACGACCTTTTCGTAATTTTAGCATAAATATTTTCGAAGGAGAGCAATTTTTTATACGAGTATTGTGTTTTCTCTCCGTCACAATTGTAGAGCGTAGTTTTATATATTAAAATTATTTTAGCGTGAAAGTATATAGTCATGAATTACATAATTCATTGAAAGTATTTTGAACCAGTGTTCACGTAATATTTTGGTATAAACATTATATAACGAATAGAAAAATTATACAGGCAAGCATGTATTGATTAATACTACGGAGTTAAATTTGAAGTTATAATTTAAAATAATAATTCCAAGACACAACGAATTGGTATGAAGTTTTGATGTGATTTCTCTCGGCGAAAGGGGAAGTTTCTATACTTTCCTTTTGATTGATAATGATAAATTTATGAGTTTAACTCATTTTTTCTAGGAAATACAGTAATTTGTAGCTCCTAAGTTTCTAAAGCGATATCTTTTGCAAAATTGTCGAGGGGAAAAGAAATAGAAGAAGAAAAAGCAGAAGAAAAAGAAGCAAAGGCATTGAGATATAATTTTATTTATTGCACGCGTGATATTTTACACCTTTTGTATCGGTACTACTTTACTCGCTTATGCGATATCTCGGTTGTCGATTAATTACCAGCTAGATTAGATAAGTTGGCGAATATTTCAAATGTCATAAAAAAAAGGTTGAGCTCTAGCGTCGCGTATAATAGACGGCATTAAGATAAGTGAAAAACTTTTTAAAATAAATTTCAGTCATAATAATAAAGCTGTGGATCATTCGTATAGAGAATATGAGCTTTCTAAGCATGATAAATTAACTTTTCCCGGAAAACGGTGTGACTTTTACACTACGAACACGGCAGCTGATTGAAGAATTCCAATCTATTAGATGTCAATCGACATATATTACAGAGTGGCAATGAACTCGCTAAAATGCGGTGTCCTAAAAACGCGGAGGCAGGAGAATCGAGGATAGAATTTTGATGAAAAGTCAGTGCTTTTCTATGAAGCGATGAATCACGGATGAAATCATCCATAGGAGAAAGGTTTTGGCAGCATGCAGCAGGCGGCAGGCGGCAGGGCAACACCTCACCGTGCGCAACGTCATTTTACACGCGCGAAACGCGGTGCGCTTCACCTCCACCCAAAAAGAGCTAGTGTGCACACTTTTCTGAAGTTACATCTCTTCTAGGTAGTTTATCATGACGGGCATCATAGCGGGAGAACCTTCGCCTCCAAGCGCGCGAACTGTGTCAAAACATGCAGACGCGCAAAAGACGAAAAATCTTGGCCCAGGCACGATTCCTCGTTATAGTTACTATGCAAATTCCGCGCTTAAGAGCTGCTCCCTGCGCGTGCGTCGGCTCTTCACCGACAATTATTTCCCGGTGGTTCTTGGAGGAAAAATTTCTCAAACCGCATCCCTACCCCCCCAAAATAAAAACGAGCCATTCCCTTCATGCCGCACGTGTAGGCGTCGCTGCTTATTTTCCTTCGGTTTTTTTCAGGCATTGCGATAAATCGCGCTCTTTTGACGCCTGAATTTCGTTATCCCGAGACCTAACCTAATAGGCCACTGCACCTGATTTCGCGGAAAATCTCCGCGGCGAGGTAAGGGAATACGAGATTGGCAAACCGCGCCGCCGAACGACGGGATGTTTTTTACGTGCGGCCGCGGGGCACGTCCGAAAAAGAGTGGCTTTTCGTGTCTGACCTTTTTTGAGATCTTGAAACGCTTCCTACTGCGCTGCGCTTCAAAGAGATTTGTACCCAGTGCGCGGTCAGAATGTGTTTTCTTCTTCACCTTGTCGCTCTGGCGATTCAGGGACCTTTTTTAACCAGATTCTTATTGTTACGCGGAAGAGTGGCTTTTGAATTAAATCGAGGATTTGAAAATCATTTATTGTATGGGTAAGCAGGAGTTTCTAATTCAAAGATGAAAATAAAATAATTCGTTCTTGTAGTATAAATTCAATGCGTACTTTAAATTAAATATGGTTTTTGTGTTATTACATCAGCAGATACACACGAGTAAATATATTTTTCAACTTTTTACGATATTTATTATAGGAAATCATGTTATATGCTTGGTTCAAAGAAATAGTTTTGCTATACGTGCATAACATTTGTTCTGTTTGCCTTAATAGTTATTTATATTTACTGTGCAATATCGATTATTGGTGTAAAAAATATTTTATTATAATAAAAAAACATGATCTGTAGCGAATCCATTATCAAGCATACAAGTGCTTTATTATATATTCATCTGGCTACTTTTTTTCGTTTCAGTGCATGCGCACTTTAATAAACCTTTGAAAAATAATATGTTTTTTTTATAATTCTAATGCTTACCGACCCTTTAATGTTATACTCGTGAAAAACAGTTCCTAAAATGCAACCACATAAAAATCAAATATAATTATGACAGCGAATTCCAGATTGGCCAGAAATTTCAAAGCAAAAACCAGACGAGGAAACCCATATTTTTCTGGTAGCGCATAAAAGTTAATTTAAAACACCCGAATCGCATCAAAATAAGATCTCGCTTATATTTAGATGCATAATTAAGCGCATATTCTTAGAATTTTTGCGCCGCGAACGCAGAAAACGACGACGCATCGCAGCGTCAGCAATCGAAACGAGGAAATGCGAACGTCCGCAATATTTTTAGGGCGCGAACAGAAAAAAAAGAAGGAAACGGAAAATAATATTCGCCGACGCGGCGCTCAAATTGCGAAACATGCGTGCGCGCATATGCGTACGTGCGGCTTCGAGGAATTCAATCGCGCTTTGCAAGATGACAAAAATTAAATTCGCCGAGACGAACGCGACGAGTCGCTGAGCTCGCGAATTAATAAGCTCGAACCTGGAAGTGCAAATCTCACGAATAGTTTAGATGTTTGCGTGTTGGCCTTTTTTTTGTCGCGTGGCAATTTTAAAGAATTTGTTTACATAAGAGGTTAACGCTTAGGAGAGCTTAGCGCGTTACTATATTGTCCTGAATAGCAATACTTTCTCCTGGAAGAGGTGTTAATTGATTTTTAATTTAAAATTCAAATTTAATTAGAGTTTTACATTGAATTAGTTCTTACGTATGAATTAAAACGATTAAAGTTATTTTGTCTCCTCATGTAAGATTAATTTGGTCCTGTATACGTATCGCAAATTTTTTTTAAATTTTGGAGTTAAAGAGTTTAGTCGGTAACTGTTCAATGGCAGATTAAGTTTCATGCTTAATTTTCTAAAATTTGCATGAATGAATTAACTATTTATATTACTACAGCAATTGAGAATCCAATTATAACTTTCATTTAATTTTGGCACAAATATGTTTTCAATATATATCTTATAAACGTTATATTCGTCCTAACAGTAAAAATATCCTAATAATATATCAGTGGCTTAAATTTCCAAATTATGTCTGCAAATTGCCAAAATGTAGATGTTAGATTCATAAAATATCACTCTGAAGTACATACTAGTCTAGAAATTATGAATTTACTTTCACTCTACTTCTAGTACCCAACATCTTCACACGGGAAATACAATATCTCAAAAGAGATTAATTGTTGAATAAGAGTGGAAATTACATGGATTCTCGGTGCTTTAGACCCTTTCGTATACAATAACTATTCGATACCAAATCCTCAAAGATTATCTTTCTTAAATTCATAAAAATAAAAGCTGCATGTGCCAGTCGTTAGTTTATACCGGTGCAATCATTGCTGAAAAGGTTAGAACTTCGACAGTGCTCGGAAAATTTCACCTCACGCCTAATAAACTGCGGATCCACGCCGAGAAAGCGATACATCGCTGCCGAGCCAGAAATGCAATTGGACGCTCCTGAGCGCGGCGAGCGATGAGTCTCTCGCGGGGGTTTAATATACTGCAGCGCAGCATCGCTATCTTGGCGCGGCTCGGGATCGAGTTCCGCTGTGGCGACTTCCCGAGGAGGAGCGCGAATGGACTCTATGCAGCCGCGGCCGATGTGCGTTATGTAGTTGTATGCGCGCGTTCACGAGCGAGTCGCCGTCGCTGCTGCAGTCGGTGCCGAGCAAACCTTGGCTGGGGGGACGCTATTCGGTCGTTAAAAATAGGTCAACAGGAAGTCGGAGCATCTGACGTGCGCGAGCTTTGAATCGCCGCTCCTTCGGAATCTCCCAGATTTTTGCATTTTTCCACGCTTTTCACCGGCTGTCCCAAGTTTCTTTTCAAGAAAATACTATGAATTACTTCAAGCGGAGTAACGTAGATAAAACTGTTTACTCAAAATGCTAACTATAAATATTTGTAGCACGTGCTATACGTCAATTGCATTTAAACAAAAAACGCATCGTAGCGTTAGCAAAAGATTCAACTGCATACTCGCACAAGAGCCGGAAACGTAATCAGCGCCTGCAGGTGAGTGCACGAGCAGCTTTCGCAGCCTATTACCTACCATAGCGAGTGCTAAAGCGTAATGGCGCGAATTTTAGCCGGTTAGGTCGCCGCCGCGTGCGCGCGCGCGCGCCTCCGCGTCTAAACATAGATTCCCGCCGATCTTGGAAAATTTTTGCCGGCTCGCTCCTCTCGAGGGAGCTGTGCAACGAATACGCCCGACTGCAATCCGATCTAGGTCGAGGCCCTTTTTCCAAATGATGCACACCGCGCGCACACGCACGCGCCTCCCCCCCCCAGCTGCGATAACAAAGCCTCGCTATACGCATTGTACGCACTATACGCTCTTTTTTGCACCGTGCCGAAACCCCCATATAATAAGATTAATAAATTACGCTAGACTCCTTGGAATTTCAGGCATGACGAAATATTCATTTTACGCGAAAATTTAATGCGCGTAAGAGTGCTGGTAAATAATGAAATAAATAACGTTTAAGTGACTGTAAATTTTGTAGTTGTGCAGTGCGTGTTGGTTACTTTGTGCTTTTTATGAGTGCCGCTAAAAATATTTTGTTCGATGCGCATCCGCATGAAGGTTAGACGGTACATAGCGTTGATTTAATGAAGAAACGTTTATTTATTTCATTCTCTTAGTCTACATTCAAAAAACAATTTTCCACATCCAACCTTAATATACCTATCATTCTATATTACATATCGAGGGATTCGTCTAATAATACCTGCATATGATGATACTAATCCCAATTTGTTCATGTATATAGTATCCTACTTCTGGAATACTCTTGATTAAAATATTTTACATTTTTTTTTCAAATTATCAAAAACAGAGTGGTCGGTAAAAATCTTTTTGGTCGATTTCGAATTTATATATAATTTTTGACAGGGGATCTCGAGAGTAAAAGCCCGAGTTACAAGAGTCAGTTATAAAACATAGAGACTAGCAAGTATAGAGAAGGTATGCCAGTATATCGGGTAAGCCCATGCGTGCAGTCAGCAGCAGCAGAGGCGCGTATTTTCTCCCGAAATTCTAGGCCGCCGCAAGTATTTTTTTGAGCTGCACGTGTCTCGTATTTAACCGCTAATCCAGCATCCAACAAAAGTGTCACGATCAACACCCGAGCCTCTCCTCTGCTTCTCCTCTATTTCCATATCTCGCTCTAGCATCTTTATACACGAAAATATTACTACTCATACTTTAAAATTTTAGAATTTTTTTCACCACTTTCGAAAATTCCCTCTTATGGTCGTTGTTTTATACTCAGTCTACTTTACTTTAAATACTGGTTATGCAAAAAGTTAAAAATCAAAAATTATCAATTCCATTATTTTTCTAAAAATGTCAAATATTTTAAATCACAACAAATGACAGTAATAATTTATTTAATTACCACTTTAAATCAACAGTCACATATTAAAGAAAATTAGCCAAGCGCGAACCTTGTTTACTCAACTTTGTTTATTTAACTCTTGGCGAGTCGTAATTAAACAAAACTAGCTGACATCAAGTCCATTGTTGTTTACCCAAAATTTTTGTCCAAACAAACTGCATTTGCGCGCGGGAATGGATAAAAAAAATCTCGTTCTCCTCCAAACGCATATACAATGCATCGACGCGCGCATTCAAGACATCCTCGTTGGCTCGTTAGAAATGCTTTCAGCTATACGGCGCGTGTCTCCGTCTTCTCTCTTTCTCTCGATTGAGAATCATCATCAGAGCCACTGCTTGAGTCACGCGACATCTAACGCGAGTTTTCATGCCAAAACGTCGCGGGGATAGACAATCGCTGACATAACTCGAGCCCCGACCAAATTGGCCATTGCCAGCAGGAATCCCGACGTTTTCCGTACGGATTTCGTAATGATCGCTGCAGCCCGCGCTGCGCGACGACGAGTATACGCGGGCAAGAAGGATCTGTGCTTTGACGTTGGCTGTAATCTCGGTAATTTGTTAGTTGCTGTAATTTGTTCCCCGCGCGCAATCTGTAGGTTATACATGTGTATATTATATATATATATTCTCGGTCGGCTGCATTTCGAGGATTTGACTTCTGCTTTTCGAGGTCTAGTGCAGCGTGACTACCAAACTACAATGTTTACTGATCATGAGAGCCTCTGCCTGCCTAATTTTAGGAGGATAATTGTTCAAAGATTTGCGAAAGTGCAGTGGGTGAGGTTGCGGGGAAGACGACGCGACGTTGCCTTGGCTTGAGGAAAACCTCTTCTCGGAAATTACTCGGAAAAAATATACTTATTAAATATTTTAAGAGTTTCGGCTTTTTTTTCAGACAACTTTTTTCATTAGGCTTTTATAACTTTAAAAAGTGCAGGTGATGTTCCAAGCTTCAATTTAGCGGACCTTCGAGTCATCCTTGTAATACTTTCTAAAATACTGTGTAGTGTACACCACATCGAGCACATAGTCTATAAATTTACAGCTTTTTATAGTATATTTTTTGCAGTAATTGTATAGAAATTTTCACGGATTACATATCATCAGAATGTAATTTATAAAATTTACAGGATTTGGTAATGAAGGTTTAATACTAAACTATGAAAAACCTGTTTAAGGTTTCAACTTTCAGAGCACTTGGAATAACCAAATGGAACAACGGCTCATAATTAGTGAAAAAATGAAATAAACAAATAGCGTTATATCTATTTTTAATCCTATATACAAATATCTTATTTGCATTCCATTCGCTCATCTTGAAAATATAACTTCATGAACCTTGCTCATTTAACTAGCTAATAAAAGACTGACGAACGGCACTTAAGAAAAGTAATTATAAGTAAACGGATATCCGGCTACTTTGTCTCCCGCGTTCGCGCACCTAAAATCAGAATTCATAATCCACTGAATGGTCCCATTGCCGCAAAGTCCATACACGGCGCACCACGCGATTTTTTCCGCAAGATACGTACTTATAAGCGAGTCGATAAACGAAATCCACACCTATAGCGCTGGTTGGCCACAAGTCCGCTGCCGAAAAGGAAACAGGTTTCCCGAGCAGCGGCGGCCTGTAGGTAAATCAAAAGCGCATTAAGACGGCAAAAATTTCGCGCCACGCCGCAGCTCATTATCCATTTTCCCGTGTTTCGCGCGCGGCAGTACCGGGTAGCACTGCACAGCTGAGCCGCGCTCCTAACGCGCGTGTACACAATGCGCGAGTCCGAAAAGGTCGTCGTCGCTGTTGGAGCATGAAGAAGAAAAACAAAAAACGTCAGTCCTGCGACCTGCAGCGATCGCGAATAATAAAAATAATAATGTGTGTGTGTTGCGCTGCTGGTCGCTGCTGGTTACTGCACGGGGAACTAAACCGGCCGGCGACGGCGGCGCGCCGCAAGCGCGTCCTTGAGTCAGCCTTGAAGACTCTTTTGCCCATACCTTCACAGCTGAAAATTCAGGCGCTTCGTTCTTCCTTTTTGTTTTCGATATTCTGCCGCATACGGAAGTCTCGTGCCGCTTCGCGACATGGTTTCTCTTTTATTGTCGCCGGCGAGACCAAAGTCTCGCTGTGGTTTTTCGTTCACCGGCGCGCGGCGAGTCCATTGGTTATAGAGATTAGATTAGTCTTGCTGATTAGATACAAGCAGGTAATGTTGATGTCTCTCGTAGACGACATTGAATTTGCGAATAATGCACGAATATAAGAGCAGAATTAATAAAAGGCGGTAGAAGTAAAAAATGCAGAAATGAATATTTTACCTAGGCATTGTATTTACGAATTTCCAATCGATTAACTCTAAATTTCATTGTTATCAGAAAGAAAACCGATATTGTTTTTTTTTACTCTTTACGTTCCTACATTTTCTCTAAAATGCATAAATATAGTTTTGAAAAATATAAAAATTGTAGTCAGATTGAATTGTGAGTTCCGATAATTTATGTGTTATACTCGCAGTCTGAATCAATCAATACATTATATTATTGATCGTTATATTCATACGTAATTCTGTTATCAATAAATTCTAGTTCATGCACATATTAAAGTCGATCAATATCTCAGTGGTAAAATAATTGATGGTCATCGTGATTAGCTGCTTCTTAGACTTGTTTTAGGACCTCATTCTTTTAATATTTGCTCCAAACTTTGATACCGCTAAAATTTTTAATATTATACGATATATTGTACGAAATTTCCGAGATTTCAAAAGTAATCGACTAAACATTTATTGAATTCAGAAATTTTTATGGCAATAACAGATATCTCTAAAAAAACATATTAACAATGACTCGATACTTTGAGAAGATGCAATAGTAATAAACCATAATGTAGTTTTTCATGGATAAAATCCCTCCACTGTTACAAAGTGTCTCATTAATTTAGTAAAAATAAAACTGCAGAGAATTGCTCACTGGGTTACATATAGTACACGGGTAGTTAACAAATTAACTGCAGACAATGCACTGCAGAGTAGAACCGAGAGACGAGAGTCGGCAGTATAGTAAGTACAGAGCGAGCGAGAAAGAGGAAAGAAAGAAGAGAAATGGTGGCGGAGCGCGTCGCGCATCTCCCGCGTGCCCACGCGTTCTATTTTCGAAGCTCCGACGGTGAACGAGCTTCCCGGCGCTTACTATCTCCATCTCCCTCTGTCTAACTCTAACTCTCTCTCTCTCTCTCTCTCTCTCTCTCTCTCTCTCACTCGCTCCGCGGCACTCTCTTGCGGCATATAAGTATACATTGCTCGCGTGTGTTTTCACTCTCCCTGTACTGGTGATCGAGGGGAAAAGAAAAACAAAGGTCGAAGTGTGAAGTAAAGATGCTCTGCACGGGAGAAAGACGAGAATTCATTGAGGACGTAATATGATCGCGCTCCTGTTCTTTCCAGACGCGATCCTTCTCTCTCTCTCTCGCTTTCTCTCTATCTCTCTCTTTCTCAAAATCCACCAGAGAAACTCGAGCTATACGCCGCAGACTTTTATGCCAGCGCGTGCATAATTTGTTTCTTCTCAGCCAATAAGCATTGCAGATCTGCGAAATTGTTGCTCTGCGCTCTGAATAACTGATGGTCGCCGTGCTACAATATTCCCCAGTACATCGCGTTCTAAATATTTGTGTGATTATAAAAAAATGTTTCCTTCTATTAACTAAATATTTGAGCTATTAAATGTTGTTACTAAATATTTGTATACTAACACGTGTTTTTTATGTATAAAAGAATGGCTGTTAATTTATGCATATAATATGATTTTCTTAATTTAAGCATGCATAAGAGTTATATTTTATAAATAAATACACATGTACCTACAGGTTTAATATTTTAAAACTTGATACCTCAAAGTATATAGTGGTACTTTCAACGAATAAAATACTTCTTAACAATGATGAAAAAAAACTGTCGTTGCAAAAGGAAGTCTATATTCGTATCCTCAACAATGCGATTTCTCTCTGTTGTAATGTCAAAGTAATTAATCATACTGCCGTTCACTTATCATTTTTTGCTTTTATGTAAACACATCCTTTACAAACTCTTAATTTTGCTCCACTAAATGCAAACGCCATAATTTGCGGAAATTAATAAATCAAACTTAATTGGCACGGCGAATTGCTTTACAATTTGAATATCAACAACTCGTGACTCGACGGAAGAAAACTAAATAATAAAAATATATATTTGCCTGAAATTGTTTATTCTTCAAGAGCCGAGATATCAAGAATTAATAAAGTGCATACAACGTATAAGCACATCTTTCCCGAAAATTCAATTGTTCGCAACGGTAAGCATCTCGAATCAAAGATTTCATAACGGCACTAAACGACTTGGTCCCCTATACTGAAATTGTCATAGTAAATTGCTTCGCCAGAGCTGTCCAATTATTCAAAAAGTACAAACAACTTATAATCCTATAACTCTAAAAGCTACATTCGTCCAACTGAGACAACCGTTTAATTAAACTTCTATATACACATCAGCCAAAAGAATCTTATTGCTACACGAGTGAAATCATCTCTTAGTCGCGACGGGAAAAAAGAGCGATACACAAGAAGAAGAATGTCCGCAACGAGAAGCGATATGTATATACATATAAGCCGCATCAGCGCATTCCGTGAGTGAAAATGACGAGTTATTCAATCGCGGCTCCGCAGCTCTTGAAGCAGCGCCTCTCCCGTATACCTCTATAACCCTACTCCTCACACATGCTAAACACCGTCGACCGACGGCGATTATGATTTTCTTCTCTCCACGCGTGAGAGAGTGAGAGAGAGAGAGAGAGAGAGAGAGAGAGAGAGACGGGAGATGATGCGTTTTGGCAGAAAGTCTCGCGCTTCAAGACTTGACGCAACCTGCCGCCGGTTGCGCAATCTTATTTTCCTCATCTCTCTGCAGCCGCTTTCATGACGAATCATCTGAGAGAGAGAGAGAAAGAGACGTTTTCCACTCTTTACGCGTCTATTGTATGTGCGTTTATGATATTCAAATGACCGCGCTCTTTTTTATGCCTGGGGATTGTGGGAATTGCGTTTTACGCTTCAGTTTTTAACAATCTTGATATACGCACTTCTTTTTGTTGTATTTTAGTTTTAAGGTGAGGGCGATTGAAGCTAATAGTGTGGAAGATTTTTGTACACTTTATGATTCTTCAGAGCTGAATGATTGAGTCATGAGTATTGTGATATGGTGAAATGAATATTTCTTTTCTAGCCCGTTAATCATTACTTTTAATGTCTTCTTCAATTACATTTTTGTTTTATAAGTGACCCAAGCCAAGCCAAACTCTGATTTCTTAACTGCAGTTTCAGAAATATGGCTTAGACAACATCTTAATCGAAATTATTTGTTAAAAGCTTTCAATCGGTGGAGAATTTAAAAAATTGTGTTTATAATTTGGTTAAGTAATTATAATAATGGTTATTAAAATGATCTTAAGATTTTGAATTATCAAGAAAATATTGACATCGTTATCTACGAGGATAATTTTTATCTATTTTCCAGTAATTAGATTTATGTGAAACTCATTTATTATTAGAAAAAAACGTGTTAAGAAGCCATAAATATGTTGCGAAATTACGAATCGTTAAGAAATAACAACCAAGTTTAATGAGCATTTAAATTAGTTATCCAGTTATTATTATCACGTTTTTTCTAATGGATTTTACTTCATATTAAGCAAAACACGTTATCTTAGTAAAATGACACGCAACTCAACATTACAGTTTTCCTAATATCGTAACGAGATATATTTCTTTGCGAAAAGAAAACATTGTATTGCACTTTTGTTAAACAAAAAGTGCTATAATTTCGTTTCAATTTTCTGCACCTGTACTTTGAAAATAAACAAAAACGTTCTATGTGTCACATTGCACTAGTGCAAAAACCAGAGTTATCCAAGTATCTTGCAGCCAAGTTTATTTTTTAGAAGCTCGTGTCATTATTGGTTTATTGATTCATAGTGGGACTTGATAAGGGAAACAGTTTACTATTCATTACCTCCATTGTTTCTGCGCTTTTCAAAACTTCACTCTAGTCTTTTAACAAGTGGATAATAGAATCAGACAAGAAAGACAGAAAGAGAGACTTGTGAATCAATCGGTTTCAATTTTTATGCTTTCTGAGCAAGTGAGCCATATAAAAAGATGAAAAATTAAACTTGGTCTTTAACGAAAGGAACACTTATTCATTATTCTAAAAAACATTTTAAGTGAAATAGTCATAATTGTAATGTGCTTTAATTTTAATCCGTAAAGTTATTCGACATTTCTGACTAATAAATTATCTATATATATATATTAGGTGGTATACGTACATTCAAGTATTAAATTCAATTTAGTTAACTAGAAAATTTAATTAAATACATTAAGATGATAATTTTAGCAGGCAATTTAATTATCATTACGAAATTACAAAAATGAAAATAACAGTATTGAAAATTTCTCTTAATTTTTCTAATTTAACTTCTTCGTGATAAGTTTCCCTCGGTAAATAACAGAATATCTATAGCATCTAAAGTATATATATTATTCTTTCCATTCTATTTTTCTCTAATATAATGTAATTAAGAATTATTTAAAAACTTATGTATGTGAATGTTAGTTATTTTACTTTCTTAATTTTAATTAAGTTTCCTCTTCTTTAAAATTAATTAATCAAAGTTTCGAATGTGACTGGAACTGATAAATCCAAATATAAAGTACAATGGTTGTACGCTTTATAATGCACTATAGTTAGATTCTCGTAACTTTAACTAATTGTCACGGCTACTTAAGCGCGACGTTTAAGCGATACCTCGGAATTACCATACATAAAAACTACTTGGCTGTGCTATTATTTTTTTATTGTGTAACGCAAAATGTGGCTTTCGATCGGAAAAGAGAAAAACCATCGGGCTGAGTGCTTAAACAATAAAATTACAGCTTGTAAAAGTTGGTTGCCATAGGTAAGAAGGGAAAGAGAGCGAGAGAAACGCATATATAATAGCAACTCTTTCTCTCTTACGCTCATCGGCGGATTGTATTTTTCAAGCCGGGGAGTGAAAGGATGACTCTTCCTACGTAAAACGACGTTTCCTGTAATCTCGGGATTGCATTCCACTCTCTATTCTTATACGAACCAAATTTTTTTCACAGCCCAAGCTTTCGATATACCAGTTTTTTTTGCTCCACTGTCGATTTTCTTTCTATCTTTTTTTTTTTGTTAACCGACAGATGCTCAGGGGTACAAAAACTTTGGACAAAGTTCATCACATCAGTTTGCTTTTAGAGTAGCGAAAAAGTTTTTTACTTATTAGAAAAATAAATATTTGTAATCCAGTAGTAGCCAACTTTCTTTTGTATTTTGTTCCAAATTGTTCTTTCTTATTATTGGTTCAAAACTTTTTTTATTTTACGGTTTTTTTTTACAAATTGTAAAAGCAAATGGAATATATATTCAAAATGAAAAAATAACTTAAATTATTTTAATATCCAATAATAAAATATTTTAGATATCATTTACAAGATTGAATTTTTGCAAATATTTTATTGAATAATCAATTTATGTGGAAATACTAACTTTTTAAAATTACGTACAACATTTAATTGCAAATGTATAAAATACGTCAATTTCTCTAAACTTCCTTATCACAGAAAATCTAAGGAATTCGACATTACAAAAAAAAACAGGAATTCGACTTTTAATTCCACACTCAAGAAATTCTTCTATCATTTGAAAATTAATTTTTTTTTTGTGATAATTAGAGAGAGAGAGAGAGATAGAGAGAGAGAATGATCCGAGTTGCATTCTTCGGTAATGTGACACATTCCCTCGCGAGGCAAGGGGAGCTAGAGTTTGTTTTAATGCGATTGCGTGGAAAATCACGCTGGCGCGCGTTTCTGCTTTTTAGCGCGATGCCAGCGGAATTTTCGTGTGCTTATATATATGCTATACGCGACGACCTTTATTTTTAACCTGTGGCGATTTGTTAGTATCAAATACTTTAATATGCACCGGGCGAACTTAGTCGCGGCGCTATGGAATAACGCGCACACACGCGGCTATTCTCTCGTGGCTGCTGCTGCTGCTGCTGCTGCTCGCATAGCTTGAATTATTCTGCAATAATTTGAAAGAATTGCATAAAAGCTAAATGGCACGTAATAAATATGCGCAAACTAGTAATAGCGTGGAATGACTGGGAACTGTAATTTGGATGAGCAAACAGTCATTTTTCTTAAGGATGAAACGTCGAGAGTGGATGCGCAAAGTCACGTGCGATTCTTTATTCTGATTTATAATGTTTGTTTCTAGATTTAAGCTTGCTTTTTGGATGGTTGTGTAACTTATTTTTTTAGGCCACTGCCAATTGGAATGTTCGCGATGGAATGTAGAGAGCTTTAGTGTATATATTTACATTTTTTTTTGCTTCCACGGCAAAATTTATTTAAAATCTGTATATCCCTTTTTCATATCGCAATTATAATAAGGAGATTCTCCAAAATTTTTATTTCTTACCTTGTTGCGCAAATATCCTCCATCGACGCAGTTAAAGTCTAAATCCAAATTTAGCTTTTATAAATCCTAAGGCTATTAAAGAGCTCTAAAAAAAATTCCATCTGCCTCCCTACCTGAAATCGGTCGCGTGACCAACGTCCCATCGTACACACGAGTTACGCGATCCTCCCATATATCATCGAGTCTACCGATCATAACGGCTCCTACACTCGTAGAGGAGGAAGAGCTGCAGAAGGAGCAAAAAGCGACCGCTGGGTAACGTAAGTAGGAAAAGACGAGATGCGCGCGCGCGACGACCACGAAGTCGAAACGACCTTGCCCGCGCATTTCCTCCGCGCGGCGAGCGATCGTAAAATCCCCCGGAGAGCGGCTGCGGCTAAGCGGCGGTGCGCCGTCGGCAAACAGCAACACACCAACCAGCTGAGCTGCAGAGCCGCTGCGCGGAGACGAGAAAGCCGGTCACGCAGCGATGGCCATGGAGTGCGCGGCCACTCTCTAATGAGCCTCTTCTCCTCCTCCTCCTTCTCCTCTTCCTCTCCTCCCCCTCCTTTCTTTCTCCACGCTCACCTATACGTGTACGTGTAGGTGAAGTATGTGTGTTTATGTGCATCTTTAGGTCTTTCTCCACCTGGCTCTGATAAGCTGAAGCCGAGATCGCATTGTTCGGATTGCGATGCTTGAGGTAGTTTCGTAGTTTGATTGCGCAGTTTTTATAGTGGATTTGTTCGAGGGGAATGGGGGCTTTCACTGCCCGGCACGCCGGGTGTTCGTTGTCTTATTCTGGATTTGAGCCGCCGAGGGAAAAAATGATTGGATGATAAAGCCAAGATTACGTGTAAGCACCTTTCTACCGCTTGCGAGTGCAGTTCGATGAGAGGTTATGAACGTAGTTTATGGGTATAGGAATTCAAAATTTGTGAGGGAATCGAGTTACTCTGGTATTTATCAGATCTGAGGTTTAGCAGTTGGCGAATAACGGTCAGCGGGTAATTACTTGCCTGCTCTTTAAATGAACCCATTTATTTACCAAATATATTTGCATCTATATCATCATTACCGATACTTGAACTGCAGTCAATTGGAAGATTTTATAGAAAATCGTTAGTAAGTCAAGCAAATAAAAATGAAATCGTTCTAGTCCATCCATTATCGTTTGGCTTAGTAGACTGAGAATTATGAATTTCATTTATACTTGTTGAGACAGAAAATTATTAGCTACGCCCAGAATTCGAACTTAAAGATTATAATTATATTTTCATGACAAAATTATAGTTTACGATTACAGTTATAGTCCAGCTATAGTTAAGATTAATTCTGTTCACAATGTCTATAAGGGGATTGCATCTTAGAAACTGGCTTTCACTATCATATGATTCTTCACTATTAGGTGATGCTTTCTAAAGTATTTGTATCACTGCCAACAACAATTGTAAACAGACTTTAGCTAACTCACTAAAGATGTATAAGTATAATTAATATGTATTTGAGGATTGTAATGACTTCTTTGAAAGTTATACAGTTGTAACTACAAGAAAAGACGAAATTTATTCAAAATTTGTACTCTAGTATTAAAACCAACATGGTTATTAATTGAAAAGTATAATTTCTTTTGAAAATATCTTGTTCAAACGTGTCTTCAGCCAACATGTATTAATCCTAATTATTCAGTGTCCGTGACTGTTTCTGCTGCTTTGATGTGGACAAGACTGACACCTCGGCTTCCGCTTCCGACAGTAACTGAACTAGAAAATGAAACTACAACTTTTCATTGTTGGCGGCGTTCACCAATTTTTCTGTCATAACTTCTTAAGATTAAAAATTTTAAGATGACAAGGTGTATATTTGCGTGCTACTTATATAATTTCAAGCGCATAACGAGCTCACTATGAAAATAATAATATCTGACGCCCCAGTTTACATCCAAATGTAACGACATTTGTTTATAATCTATATTAAATTTTTACAGCACCCTCTAACCTTGACTTTTTTATATCACATAACATTTTACAAACCAACTCCTTGTCTCATAAAGATCATTTGGACGTTCTAACGAACGATTTCGCTTAGGACAATAACAGTGTCTGGTACACATTTTAATGTTCAACTAGGAATAGAAGCATTTACAAACGATATTAAATATTCACGGCTAAATAAAACAGCAAGTGTGACCTCCACCAACAAAGACAATTCATCAGTTCCAATTACCTACAATTCGACAAAGCAACATAATCGCTCCGTAGGCTCGCGCTCGGCCAATTCCAATAATCACCAATCCCCGCTACATTCGAACGATTATCGCCATCATCATTACCGCTTCATCGCTATTATAGACACACACCGCAGTCCTTGTTCCTCCTTCTTACCGTTGCTGCTCCTTGGTGTACACCTTTTTTCTTCTACCACTTCACCGATCGTGTCTCGTTCCTTTTTTTCGCGGTTCGCCGGATTAATCGACGTTCTCAGACATTTAACGCACTAATCGGTTTGCGAGAGTTCAAGGGCTGGCTTTTAAGTCTCTCTCATTGTCTTGCCTGCTACCGGTAATCAACAATGACAATGACGATGATGAATACACGTACATTTTTGTGCGTTATCGTTATGTCACATTTTGGGCGTTGAAGAAAAAAAAAATGGGAGCGTTCGGTTCTGTTATTATTGCCGCGATGATGATGTAAACGGTAATTCGATACGCGCAGCAGAGTTTTCAAGTCGCGGCACGAATGGAAAATGAAGACGCCAGATTGATTGTTGCATAGTCGAGCGATCTTTGGAGCGTTGCTACTGCTGCTGCTTCAGCTGCAAGCCTCTATGTTCTCGTGTGTCAGCTAGGAACGCGTTTAGCTAACGGGAACATTCTTCTGCGTATGTGAAAAAATATTTAGCGCGTGATATCTCGCATAGCAGATTGTATTACGGTTTTTTTTTCTAGTCCTGGGTGTTCTCTGCGAACTGTGTGTCTGGGATTAAGTGCGTTCCGTGCTGTGGTGGCGAAAAATTTGGTCAGAGTCATTAAAACGTTGCTGGTTCGCATCGAGAATGAAACGAGAGCTTGTTCGAGTTTTAGTACTTTAGAAAATTATACTTAATCTAGTTTTGACTAATTTTAGTTGCAAATATCTTTTAATCAAAACCAGATATGCATGTTTGAATTGCAAATTTTAATTTTTGCAAAATATTTTTAACTTTCATTAATCTCTTTATAGGTCAAATACGAAATTCGAATTTTAGCGAATTTGGCACAGTATATTCCTTATAGTCTTATAAATATAATATTAGCTCATTAATTATAATCTTAGTTTTTTTAGGCTTCTTCAAACCCTCTTGTTTCGTACGAAATCTTTCTACATTGTTCAGCCTAATTGGTTCATTACACTAATGTTTCATTGTAACTTTTCTTTCGCAGTCAAAACCGAAAGACGAAAAAAAATGAAAAAGTTATTAAGCGTAATGGTTCTGTTGTTGTTTGTTCCCAGGACCAGTTTGCGCTACATCTCCCAGTTTTCAACATTTTCGCGCTGTTGCGTTACATAAAACTCCTCATTCCACGGATCTTGAAATTCACTCTAAACTCGTTCGTGCAAATTCACACGAGCAGCAAAAAGATATTACATTCAAAATATTAATGCTAATGACGGACTTGAAACATTTAAAGCGCTTATCTTTCTCAAAACTGCACGTAAAGTATCAATGAAGGAAGGTATCTATGAAAGACATCTTTCGTATAACAGTTCATGAATTAATTAATAGCTTAGAGCTGTGTGTTAAATGTTGAAAAATATCGGCGCCTTTCTACATACACAATTTTTGTTGGAGGTACAAAAAAAGCGTCGAAGCCGTGAAAAAAGCTGCAGAGTATTTGCATATAAGTGTAATACGATGAAAGGAGAGAAAGAAGTTCTTTCTGCTCGCGCATAATAATCGTTTGTTCTTTCGACGCGGCGGCCGCTCGCTCGCGTTTTACACCCGCGAGGCAACCGGGCATAATTATTATCAGCTCGTCGTATCCGCTGTTCCGTTAAAATCGGCCTCGGATCTAGAAAAATCGTACATACACTGCACACGTACGCACACGAGCGCAGCACCCGCAGTCAAATTTATTTTCTCCGTTTCCTATTTTCACTTTTCACTCCTAGCCGTATTGTGCGTTTATCCGTTTAACGTCACCGACTTGATTGCCCTTTTTCTACTGCCTTGGCACCGTTGCTTTTCTATTTCGCCTTCTTATCGATGTTAATGGATAGTAGAATTGAAAATGATACTAATATAACTTAAGAAATATTAGTGCTAATCAGCCATGGTCGAAATCCGAGGTTTTTTCGCTTAAAAAGATTGATATTTCGTATAAGAAGTATAGTATCGGTTATTTTAAAAGTTTTTTGTCGATAAAATTGTTAGATCTAAATACAAAGCATCATTTATTACCTATTAAGATAAAATATTTGGACTTTGATACACAATAAAGAATACATTTTTTAATTATGTAACTTTAATTAACAAAATATGCTTCATGTTGATTTTACTTAATGCCTATATCATACACAATGAGTCACTTGACGATAGACTTGACGATAGAAGGATATCAAAGTACAATGTTTTGTAGTATTCTTTTTCATATTGTGTTTAAAAATTCAAAGGAAAGCAGAAACTTGAATGAATTCAAAATAAAAGTAAAATTTCGTATTATTCATTGCTTTTAATTCTAATACACCAAAGTGAAAATAATTATTTATAATTAAAATACATAGACTACGCAAAAGAGATACTCATTTATTTTTTAAATAAAATTTTCCTCATAAATAATGAAGTTTAATCAGTCAAAAGCCGTTAAATCGCAATGAAAAGAAAATACAGTCCCGCGCAAACATGGCCCGAGAGAGCCTAAAAATAAAAGTACTGAAAATTGAATTTCGCCGAGCTCCGCAACGAACATTTGCGCAACGAGCCGCGCGAAACAAAGAAGGAGCGCATGCAGCAACAACACCTAGTCGATAAATCATCATGCGGCGAACAATAAGACGATCGGCTTTTCTTCTCTTGCTGCAGTGGCGCTCCGCGCGCGAGGCACTTCCGGTAAAGTCTCGCGGCGGCGAAGGCGTCGTTTTGCGCATAATATAATGCGCCGCGCGGAGAAAGAAGACCAGCGCCTGTATACAACACACGAGACACGAGAGATCTGCCTAAGAAATCTCCAGGAAAGTGCGAGAAGCGCGTTGTGCGTGCCTGATGCAGCAGATCTTAGGGACACATCGTGCACGTGCATGTGTGTGTGTGTTGCAGTGCGCTGCTCACGGCGCGCAGCTGATCCTGTACAAGTATATATGAATTTTAACGAGCGATGGAGTTACGTTGGCTTTGGTAACGGACTCGCGCGCGGACGCTCGCTTTTTCTTAGGAAGCTGCCTTTACCGGGTTTGATTGAGAGAAAATTGTGCGCTGCTTCGCCTGCGTTATTAATAGCCGAGATAATAGCTCGAACTGTTGTGTGAAGAGGATTAAGCACTGCGAGGTAATCGTTAGTGGGTAAAAATTAGTTAGTGGATAATGTACTTTAAGTTGCATGGATCGCTTTGCCTTGTTTAATTGAAACCTGAAAGGCATTTTTTTTTTTCAAGAAAATCAGAGGAGTCGTTGATTAATGGAAAACTATTTTCCTACATTACTTAGAAAATTAAATTTGTGACACGGTTATTTAACAAATTTTTCCCCATTTTTTATTAAGAAAAACTTGTATATCTGAATCTTGTTCTGCAAGTTTCAAGACTGGTCTTTGAAAATTTCATGTCTGCACTTGCGGAACGCGACACTTGGTTTCAAATTCTAACCTTTTCGAGACATTCTACAGACTGAAACATGATTAATACGCAAATATAAATATATTGCTTTACAGACGTTTATGTAAGCAGAGAATCAATTATCTGAAAAATTTTTGTTTTATATAGTACCTGACACTCGTATAAGCAGTCATGGGAATTTGGCGTATCATTATAGGAGAGGCTAGGCAAGCATGTAACTCGACTAAATTTGTCAGTTTCGTAGAAATCTTTGTAAATGTTATAAAAAATTTTCCTCGAAGAAAATCCGTCGATACTAATTTATGTTTCTGTTCATTTTCCTTGACTTATTTGATAACGACGTGCATTGAATCACGACTTCGTTCTCCTCGAAACTTCACTTATACTAAGTTGGACTTATGATTATAGAAAATATTTTTTGACGCTAAAGTACCACCATTCTCGTGTAAAGAGCAGCTTTGGTATGCATCTTTCACTTAGAGCGAAAACATCGTGAGTGTAAATTGGAAATTCTTTTGCACTATGGGTCTTTGCTTACCGCTCTAGCCACACACAATGTTTTAAATTTTGTTAGCCGACAGTTATACGATGTATTCGAGTGACTAATATGCATAATGATATGCAACTTCGTAAATAATAGTCAAAAAATAATCATATAGCTTAAGTAAAAGCCTCTTCGAGTGCTAGCCTAGAAAATGTCAATAACTTATTACACTGATTTACATAAAAAAAAAAACTTGAGTGTTTTACAAGTTTTGATAATTCTGTTCTTGTAAGGCAGTTTCAGAAGGTAAAGAGCAGAAGAACCTGAATTGAGAAAGAAAAGAACAGAATCGAATCGTCAGCTACCAAAATATCCCAACCGTAAATGGCCTAACCAGAAAGGTAAACTCTCCTTCGCCGGACTAAAGAAGAAAAACAAAACGATACCTTACGGAGCACAATTGAGTCGATAAGAATGGAGGTAAAATTTTCCTTGCTCATCGGCCAGAGATCTTAAACGAATAAAGACACACACACACGCATAAAGATATAACCGAGTCTTATAGCCGAGCCAAACCCATGGCTTCGTGGAGTACATACACACACATATATATATATATATATATATCGTGGCGCAGCAGCATGTTTCTAACCTCGGGACCGTTAACCCTGTGCACCGGCGATTCGCTCGCCTGGTATGCCAAGGTTATCTCTACAGCTAACGCGCGCTTTTTATTGTACGTCTGCGGTTCTAATAGCGAATTAAAGGCTTAGTTGTGCGTTCAATTTTCAGCTGAACATTGATTGGCGCTTTTTCTTTCAATCATCAATTTAATCGCCTAGTTGGACTTGTTTACGTACCTCGAAAGTTTACAAGATTGCATTCCACTCCGACAGCGGTGTGAGATCGTTATATGGGAGTGCAAGGTAGAGCGTGTCAAGTTATTGGAAGATAAATACCATTTGCTTAATAAAACCACTTGGTAGCTATTATTGGTAGCTATGTTTTCGAATCATTTACAGTAGTTTAAGAGGATTTCAATTGCTTTACAAATTTTAAGATCTATTTATTAGAATTGAGATTGAAAAATGCTTTCTTGTTGGCTATTTATATATATGGGTAAAGTATTTTTCCACCCAATTAGAAGAAAACGTCCGTTGGATAAAATCGCGCATAAATTCGAATATCATTTACAATGTGTTCATGTTTACTCAAATGGGTTTATTTGAAGTATTGAATATTCAACAATTATCATTGAATCCAAGATATTCCGAACGGAACTTACTCATGTTTTGTGTCTATAAATAGAGAGAGGATTAAAAACGCATCTATTGGTCTGATAGTCTTTTTAAAAGCAATTTTAGATAAATGCATGCGAATTCTTATGAATCATCGGTGAGTCAACGGATAGGAGAACAAGTTATTAATGTAACGAGATGTGTGATTTATCGTTACAATTCATATCATTTATCTAAAGGGAGAGACAAATTTGATTTGCAAACTTGTTGAATTGACTAAGCATACAGAGCAAAGTCATGTATGTTTTAAAACTTATCCTGTCGTTTACAAGTTATATCTTACATTATTAAGCACGTGTTTGAAGATGAAATTTATCGAATCATATTAAAGAATCAAATAATAGTTAGCCACAATGTTTTGCTTGATGTAAACAAATGGTTTTTCAGACAACTCAGAATGCCGAATAAAGGAAAAGCTAGTAAAGAAAACAGTCTATCCGCCATTCTAATCAGATTTAGTAGCCTCAAGAATTCCACGCGTTTTCCCTACGGAGGGACACTAAAGCGGGACCGCTTTATCATCTCTGTCGAAGTAGCTGCGCAGGTATATGCACCAACAAAGCTCCCGGTAAGTGCGGGGTTACAGCCCCCCGGAAAGCAGCAGCAGTAGCAGGGAAATAAGAAAATGCTTAATCTCGAGGGGTTGGAAAACAGTTCGTAGTTTCAGCTCTGCTCGTTATAGACAAGATAAAGACACTCGCTTCACTGACTTTCTGGGTAGTTTTTTCTCTCCTTTCTTATCGGGATCGCCGAGTGTTATTTCTTGTTTTTCAAGGCGGACAGGTTGAAAATTGTGGCATTTCTCGAATGCTTGCCTTCCTTTTTCTAAGGGTCGGAAGTGATGGTGTTCTGTTTATCGGGAATGTATAGGGTTGGTGAAATACCGAAGTTATTACGTATTTCTTTTTATAGTTGGCAGTAGTACAGTTAGCTTTATTAACAAGTGCTGAAAAATCGTCCGAAGACATTCTTTACTTGTGAATGAAACCTGTTTTCTTTTGCCAATCAATGAGATCAGATAATGATCGGGGAAAGAAGGTAAAAGTATCGATTCAATCTCAGCGGAAAGAGTTACGAAACATGCATATTTTTATCACTTTCACAGCTTCTTCGCAGACCAACAAATTGTGTGTACCATTGAGATTTCAAGAAACACGTACTTTATAACAAGTTTATCTTACTATTTCAAATTAGAAACACATGCAGCGGCTAATTCAATAATACTAATTGGCCATTTAGCATAAGTGCTCCCTATTACAATACACCCGAAGAATCAATCGCTTTAATTTCACTTTTCACGTTAATTACGAGCAACACAGCGGTATAAATCTGCATACGAGCCGTTTCATCATTCGAAAGTGTATCTTTTTAAAAGGAACTTTCGAAAAAACAACAGCCGCAAAGCAAATCGTTCTCGATTCACCAGTAACCTAAATGACTTAGCTCGTTCTTGTATGCTCTCCTGATGTGTACGTGAGCGTATGTGATTGCGCTCGGCGGTCGTTGCCGTCAATTAAGCATTTTCACGCGATAGTCCCGGCGGACTTTTTTCTATATTATATGCCGTGCCACGCGCCGATTAAGGAAAATCGCAGGGATCGTTAACAGATGTTCAATTGCGATTAGAAACTCTTACTTTGACATTCGAAAACGCGTAATCCGACTAAATGATTTTTTTTCAATGATCGAGAGTTTCAATTTGTCGGATGCGCATCGATTTAACTCTGCGCAGATTTATTGCTTGAAATATCTTAATTGCGTGATGCGATATCTCATCCTTATTATTACTACTGAGATCTGCTTGTGACTTATGGCGGTAAATTATGAGAATTATTGTATTTGAACAACACAACTTGCTTTTTTAATTAGGTGCTTTTTCAATATTACTGAGTGAAAGGTGGCACGTGTACTTGTTAATAAAGGAAAATTTACTCTAATACTCTGAAACTTTTACTTTTACCGAAAACAGGTTCACTTTTTCAATTATAAAAGTTTATCATTGAAAGTGAATGATTATTTTTTTTTTATTTTTTTTTCAATATTTCTATAAAGGATGTATTTTGACATTCACAATAAAATCTTGTGCGCTGCGATGGTTTCATTCCCATAAAATTTATTGTATGTTTCTCTTACTTATAAGATGTCAATCTATTATGATATTTACTATTGGGAAACTCGAGAATGAAACACTTGAATTATGAAAGGAAACCTCGAACCTCGAAGTGGGTCGAAGAAAATTTATTCCACAGATGAACTGTTCATAATCGGAATGATGTGCACACTTTTTTATGCACAATGAAGTTAAGCTGCAAAAGGAGACGTAGCCTATTTTCGTATCTCAGGGTTCGAAAAAAGCGGCTATGAGAAAAGAGAAAACACTAATCTCTGCGCAAAAACGAGGAAGAACATCTCACCGTAATTTTCAAAATTCTCGTAACAGTATACCCGCGCGTCCAAGAGTGTGTCTGATGTCTATTAAACATCACGCGCTTTAGAAACTTGAGCCGTAAAGTTAAAAAAATAATGATGATAAAAAAAAGTAAAAGATGGTGTGTGTATGTGTGTGTGTGAGTGTGTGTGTGTCTTCATTTTCCTGTTAAAACGTCGAGGAGAGCCGCCACAGTGAAAACACACGCATCGCTTTCACAATCTATATAACTCGTCTGCGAGTCCTCCGTATGCACCGCGCGAATATCAACCCGTCTCCATTAGCTCCCGATGTAAATTACGCTAATGCGATAAAGTAAACAAAAGCTTAACATCCTACGAAGGCGAGATCGATGAAAGGAGATCGGTGAAAAAGATTTCCTTGAACGCCGCGTGACCTTGGGAGTTTATGCATGGCTTTTCTTTATGCACCGGAGCTTTATTTTTTTTTCTTATCATTATAAACGCCTTTAGAAAAATGGATTGTGCGAAAACGATTGTTGGATCTTTTCTCTTTCCCTCGGGCTGCATGATCGTGATTGTTTATTATGCGCGATTTATTACGCGCGAGGTGAATAGCAGTAAAAGTCCCTTTGAATACGTAATGCCGGGGCAGCGAGAGAGAAAAGGTGCAACTCGCTGAAACAGGAGCCGCCACAGCTCTTACATTTTTTTTTATTTCCCCGTAATAATCCGCGCTTTTGCTCCATGTAAATAGCGACTAACGCCCGGTTACCTGCGTACACTCGGATTCCCCTTTCTCTTCTGTTCTTTCGAGCTTCTTTTTTCTCAAGCTTTATTCTTTTTTCGAATAAAGCTCGGTTTCCCGTTTCATCAAGAGGAATGAAGATTTCACTTGCGATCACACTGATATAAATTTCAGTTTTAATTCAGTTAAAAATATTTTTTTCGCGTCGGAATTACCGATGGTAAGAATGACAAATGAAAAATTAAAATTCGCTAACCGGATGTGAGAGTCGTCAAAAAGAAGAAATAATTTTTTAATCCTGATAAGAAATTCAAGTCGATGAGCAATCTATTAATTGTGCATCGGCTATAAAAAAAATCGAAACTCCACAATAAATATCCAAATCGCACTTGCTAAAATAAAAAGTAGCGGCGATCGCGCTGGTGCAGTTGAAGCAGTTTGGAAAGTATAACCGAAGCTGCAAGAATCAAAAATCATTCGGACAAAGTGACTTTTTACACAGCAATCAAAGTGAAAAGTGAAAGCCGCGTCTATCAGTAGTCTGTCATTCATGTTAGAGCGAATCAACTCACTCCAATCGAGTGTTTCTCGAGATCTAAAGATCAGCACCTGCGAGCCCATAAACTCCTGCATCCGCAATACCAAACAGCAGCAGTAGCAGCAGCGGCGGCAGCCACACTTGTGCGCGCAGCGCGCAATTAACGAAAGGACTTCATTCCGCTCTTTCACCATTTATTACGCATAAAACCGTGGCAGCAGACTCGCGTTTCCCCTCTGCAAAACATCCAATTATGTCACAAGCCACCTGCACCTCTCCCGTTGTTCCCCTCGTCGTCAGCAGTGCTTTGTGCACACACACAATAATGCCCGATCCACTCATCCACGTCGCTACCCCGGCTCGTCGTGCTTTCGCCCTCTCTTATATATTCGATTTGACGATCTCCACCGCAGTGCGAAAATATATCTCTCTTACTCTCTCGGCTGCGCGTGCGAGATCGTTGGACTTCCGTTTGCGCCCAGGCTGCAGACACGCTGCTTTCTCCGCGTGCGGCGTTCGCGCGTGCGAGTTATTGCGACGCACACCGATACGTATTCAGTATTCGTGCGCGAGTGCACGACAGAGCGCGGAGAGACAGCTATAGTATCCGAGGATCGTGTGCGGCAAGGCCGTTGGAAGAGCTCGACGATTCCAAACGTTGATGCCGAGGCTTATAACCTTTAAGTAGTCTCGAACGCTATTTTGCATAATGAGATACTCTTGCTGCTGTAAATATTCTGGTAAACAATGATCTGCAGGATTTTGCTTTGCTATTTTATTTTTCGGCTAAATTGCTTTTTTTTCCATAGGTGAAAGGATTTTTTTCAAGTCGCACGAATAATTTATTACTTCCGACCACTGTTTATTCAAATTTAAAAATTTACTACACACCAAAGGAGGATTTTCATTTTCACTTTTCTCGCCTAATTATATACACCTCACGCTCGATTGCCGATACTTAAAGCAAAATCATGTTAGACCGAGAGCACGAATAAAACTATCGCCAATAAGCGGCGAAGAAAATCCTCCATGCTAAATTACGATGGAAACGAAAGGGCGTCGGAAAAAGGGGAAAGAAGAAGCAAAGCTCGCTGATTGGGCTTTAAGCCCTTGGCGGTGAATTGTCTAATGCAAAAAGGTTACGTCGATCGTTAGTCGGCAGCCGCCGTGTCGAGTACACAGAAAAGAGAGCCGTGTCGCAATTAAAAGCGACACCTATAGTTAGCCAATTAGCCGGAGGTGGAGGAAAAAAAGTTTTGTTCCAATACTAGAGTTGGCTATATATAGCACCTGATGCTTGGTGTGTCCGTCCCTTTTAGGATTATTCTTTGTAAGCTGGACGACGGCTGGAATAATTGTTTTGGAATCTGGGCTTCCTTTTTCCTCTGTTTACCTGCACTCTTGATTTGGCTCTGTTTTCCAACTATAGGAAAATTTATTTACTGCGCTCAGAGTCAGAACAGTTAAAGAAAGAAAAGTATGATGTTATGTTTACCTGACAAAAAACATTAAAAACTGTTTATCACTTCCCGCGTAAAAATAATTTAGTTTCGCGAAAGTTTGTAGAAACTTCATGTTTGGCGAAGTTTGTACAAATTTGGGAAATGAAACAATCCCAAACTTGAAAAATTTCCTGTCAAAGTACATATCAACTTTGGTCAAACTTTGGTGAATCATCATCGAAAGATCATCGAAAGTTGGTCAAAAGTTCATCATTAGTTTTTAGAAAGTACTTCAAAACTATGATAAATTTGTATAAAGTTTGTCGTATCTTCGTCAATAAAAAGGTATAATAAATAAGGTATAATAAAACTACAAAAATTGATAAGTGTTTTATGAACCTTTTGAAAATATACAAATTGAGAAAACGTAACGATCTAACGTAATATAAACTTAGTGCAAGGTCTAACTAATTATATTGTTAAGAGATTGTTTAAATTTTTTGTTTTTTTTTGGTTTTTAATTTGTCATGTGCTACTTTAGTTATTGGGCGTTTTAATTTTTCAGTTTTTTTATTGTTTTCCTCGTCCCTTTTTTTTCGCTATTTTTTTCCTTGTGCAACGAACTTTTATGAAGTAGAATAAGACATTTTTTACCATATTTACTTAGTTTAAATTTTTAATTGAATAAAGCGAAATATTAGAACCACAATCTTACATGTTAATTTTTCAAAATTTTTGTAAATTTATTATACTTTTGACGAAGATTCGATAAACTTTATATAAACTTATCATAGTTTTGAAGTACTTTCTGAAAACTAATGACGATCTTTTGACCAACTTTCGATGATCTTTCGATAATGATTTACCAAAGTTTGACCAAAATTAATATGTACTTTTACAGAAAATTTTTCAAGTTTGGGATTGTTTCATTTCCCAAATTTGTACAAACTTCGCCAAATATGAAGTTTCTACAAACTTTCGCGAAACTAAATTATTTTTACGCGGGTTACGGAAACAAAAATGGGGTTTTTCTTTTGTATTCTAATTATTTTGAAAACTATAGACATCCTAGATTCCGCGAATTTACTTGAGTCACTTGATCATTATTATATTTATTTGTATTTTAATATTGTCCTGACGCTCTTCAAGGAAAAATTAGTTAAACAATTTATGAATGTACTATAAAAAAGATGAAGCAATGTATTTTATTGAGTCCCAATACCAACATTAATTTTTTACAATAACATTAATTATTTCTGCAATTGAAAATTTCAATATTCATCTTCACACTCAATTCTCGATTTTACCAATAAGATAATCAATCTAAAACACCACTTACAACGTACCCTCGTTATTTCGCGCATAAACTATTAAAAAAAAATAAGGTAGCGAACACTTAGCAGCGCGTGAAAAATATGCACCATCTAATGAAGCCATTAAAAACAATGCAGCACAAGTTGTTGAGCACTTCCGTTCTGGCTAATCGCAGGTATTCGATGCTCGCAATCAGGCGCCGATCAATCCAATCGATAAATTATCCGTACCGACTAATATCGTCGATGCGTGCGAGCTCGAGAAAACCTAGACTACACGAGTGGAGCGCGTAACCATCGAAGCGTCGAAAAACGAGCTCAAGGAATTCCGGCCAACCAGACAACTTCTGAAAAAGTCGTCCTCTCTCTCTCTCTCTCACATGCATACAACTGTTTATCCGCGATCTTCTAAGCACTCGCGGCTTCGTCATCGCTTGGCCACCGTCCAGCCGAGACTTTGCCAAGGAATATCCTGAGAGCTTCGCCGTAGCTACTTTTGTATTGCAGCCGTCGTGTACTAACCGAGTTTTTTCCTTCTCTCTCTTTTTTTTTGCAAGCACGAGTGGGATTTTTTCCGAGGTTTTTTCGAGATCGGACACGTGCTGCTACTGCTACTGCTTTGTTTGTTTGCGTTTATTTTTGAGTCACGGGTTTTGTTTGTATATGCAACTGATTGGCGAATGACAATGGATGTATTTTTGTAGATGGATACCATTGAAATTAAAGGTGGTCTACAAAGTATTTCTGCTTTTGCTTAGCGCACCTGTGAGAAATTCGAATTTTTCTATATTTTTAAATCTAGCTGAATAGAATATATCACCTGCAATTACCCTATATTAAAAAAAAGACTTTTTTTAGAAATTTTATTATTTTATATATTTTTGTAATCTTGGAATTACGAAATAAAGCAATTCTATTTTTGAGAAATGAAAATTAGTCACCGTGAAATAAATAGTTTACTCTGCGAAATATTTAACGTGCATACACGTATTGTCCACAAGCGATGACTAAAAAGTTTACCGAGAGAAGTCATTTTACGAGGATACGAGTATTTTCTTTTTAATAATTGCAACGCATTCTATGTAGAATATTGGGAGCTAAAAGAAGATTTTTCATAAAAGTTAAATAATTCAGAACTATTTGTACGTGTTTATACTTTCTTTGCACACTCATGACTGT